>CAUYON010120831.1:0-30541 GCA_963573935.1 Arctocebus calabarensis
ATTGGTGGGATCACACTTACGGTGCATCTTACAAGGGTACAAGTGAAAATTACTAAATGTAGAATATAAATGTCTTCATATAGTGATTAAAAGGCCATGAAGGCTATGTTAAATAGTTCTATGAAAATATTTCAGATTGTATATGAAGTCAGCACATTGTGCCCCATGAGTGCACCAATGTACACAATTATGACTTAATAAAAAAAAAAGCTACAGACACAGAGGATGGGTTTTTTTGTTGTCATTTGTTTGTTTTTTGCAACAGAGTCTCACTATGTCACCCTCTGTAGAGTGCTTTAGCGTCACAGCGCACAGCAACCTCCAACTCTTGGGCTTAAGCGATTCTCTTGCCTCAGCCTCCCAAGTGGCTGTGACTACAGGTGCCCGCCACAATGCCTGGCTATTTTTAGATTGTTGCTTAGCAGGCTTGAGCTGGATTCGAACCTGCCAGCTCCAGTGTATGTGGCTGGTACCTTAGCTGCTGAACTACAGGCACCCAGCTAAAGGATGGTTTATTTTTAACACCTCCGCCTCAGCCCTGGATTTTCTGCTTCTATGAGTTAGACTTCCTTAGATTCCGTGTATAAGTGAGATCACATGGCTTTTGTCTTCTCATGCGTGACTCATTCATTCATAATGACCTCCAGGTTCATCCGTGTTACCACAAATTACAGGATTCCCTTCTTTGTTAAGGCTGAATACTATTTCATTGTGTATATATACCACATTTTCTCTGTTCTTTCAGCCATTGATAGATCCTGAGATTGCTCTTGTATTTTTGGCTACGGTGAATAATGCTGCAAAGAACACAGAAATGTAAACATCTTTTTGTCATATCATTTCATTTCCTTTGGCTCTATACCCAGAAGTTGAATTTCTTGATCATATGGTAGTTCTATTTTGAATTTTTTGAGGAAATTCCATACTGTTTTCCATGACGGCTCTACTAATTTACATTCCTACCAACAAGAGGAAGATTTTTATGTGAAATCTGGTGCCATTACTAAAACTCTTCTGTGCCCACCTTTCTGTATTCTGAAGATAATCATAATTAATAAATGTTAACAAATATGTTTTGAACACTTTCTATAATCTAAGGTATTTGTGATACCATCCTCACAACCTCTCCAGAAGATAATTATTATCTCCACTGTACAGAGGAGAACATTAAAGTCTTGAGATTTGTTAACATGATCACAGATTCATAGCTAGTGAATGGGTTTCAAAACTAGATATTCCTGGCTTCAGAATTCTTAACCTTGGTGCCTCCACTAGTTGCCTCAGTTCTCAAATCAGGGGATAGTTTGGGAGGAGGATGCAAAAACTTTACCATACACGAGATTTAGTAAAAAGATCTGAGAAGCAAAGTCAGTTGTTCTGGGAGAATAAGAGCTTCCCTATGCCTTCCACAGGCAGTAAAAACATCTCACCAACATTAGTAAGACAACTCATCATCAATAGACAGGTGTGTTGTGAGCCTTACTGTCATTTTCCACCAATATCTAGCCACCTGCTATCACCTTCTGTGGTCCCTGAGTACTGCAGGGTAAATCTGAAATGTAGTAGCACTTCTTGTACCATGTTTTGGCTTTGTAATTAAGTTTTCCTTCCTTTCTTTTTTCTGAGACTGGGACAGCAGATAAAAAAGAGAAAAGATGAGTGTTTTTCATTTGACCTTCAAGAGAAAGTCTAATTACTTTCATTTGACCTTCAAGAGAAAGTCCAGCTTCAAAGAAGCACTTGCATAATAAGGATTCCCCCCCCCCCTCCGCACCTTTTTACAAATGAGGAGCCCGAAGAACAGTCAAGTCCGGGGTTTGTTTAATGGTTTAGTTAGAGCTGTTATCAAAACAAAGACAAAAATCAGGCGTTTTTAGATAGCACTGAAAATTGTGCCCATGGAACACAACCTAAGGGTTCGTCAGTTCTTTTTTAAAAAATTGTAAAACACACATAACATAACATTGCCCATCTGAACTATTTTTAAGGGTATGGTTCAGCGGCATGAAGCCCACCTCCTTTGTTGCGCTACTATCACCACCTTCCACCTTCAGAGTTCTTTACATCTTGCAAAACTGAAACTCAGTCCCCATTAAACAATTACCCCCCCCCCCCGTTACCCCTTTCTCCAGCCCTTGGAACCCACCCTTCTTCTTTCTGTCCCTAAGAATCTGACCACTGTCATGTGCACCTCATACAAGTGGAATCAGACGACATTTGTCCTTTTGTAACTGGCTTACTTCTCAATATGTCCTCCATTTTCATCTATGTGATAGCATGTGTCAGAATGTCCTGCCTTTTAAAAGCTAAATAATACGGGTGGCGCCTGTGGCTCAATGGAGTAGGGCACCAGCCCCATATGCTGGAGGTGGTGGGTTCAAACCCAGCCCCGGCAAAAAACTGCAAAAAAAAAAAAAAAATCTAAATAATACTCCATTGTATATGCCCCTTTTTGTTTATCCCTTCATTCCTTCTTTTATGTATTCACCCAGAAGACATTTGCAATCTGAATATGAGTGGGCTTCAGATTGGCTTGAAGGAATACAGGAGATTGATAATCCACCTGGTGTTGTACTGGGTAGATTTCTTTGCTCTTGTACTTATTGACAGCCATAGTAGAGAGCAGGTCCCCATCTACCAGGCCATGGGTCAGGCTCCCTCTCAGGCCTAAGGGTAAAAACACTGTTTCCTGTAATGGGTCTTGAAATTTCTTTCCTTGTCAACCTTGCTCCCAATTAAGTATTTAACTGGGGTTAGCATGTAACCGCATGACACTAGCTGTAATACCCATAGATGTTGTACTCAAGCCTCAGACTCTGCTAAGACTTATGGGCAGACGGAGGAGGAGCCAGACCACAGCTTTCAGACTGCAGGGCCCTGGGAGGTGCACCTGCTGCTCCCATCCCCCTCCCTCCAGCCCCTGCAGTTTGTGTCAGCTACTTCCTGCCATTCTCCTCTCCAGGTTCTTACTCCTTTCTCACATGGAATCCTCCCCTTTCCTTCATTCCTCACCTAAATTAAGTCCTCTTATTAAAGCCCTTAAAAAAGTGAAGCACAGTCAACCCAGTAAAATGCATGGCTTATGGTTTTATCTTTCTCTTGAACTCGAAGAGAATAATTGGCATCAGATCCTACTCTTAAACACCAAGGTGAATTAGCCCCAAGGTCTTAAAAGCAATGAGTTGACTTCACTTGTTTATCTTAACTCTATAAAAAGAGAGCTTTCATGGGTGGCGCCTGTGGCTCATTGGGTAGGGCACTGGCTCCATATACTGAGGGTGGCGGGTTCAAACTCGGCTCTGGCCAAACTGCAACAAAAAAAAAATCACCAGGCATTGTGGTGGGCGCCTATAGACCCAGCTAATGAGGAAGCTGAGGCAACAGAATCGCCTAAGCCCAGGAGTTGGAGGTTGCTGTGAGCTGTGTGATGCCACAGCACTCTACCAAGGGTGATAAAGTGAGAGAGACTCTATCTCTACAAACACCAAACAAACAAACAAGCAAAAAACAGAGCTGATTTGACTGGAGTTGAGTAAGATACATTATTCCAATTAATGAACCCCCCTGTAAGTCAATACAATTATCTTTAAAGTCAACATTTCTATTCACTTGTGCATAAAACAATACTGTCTATGTCATACTATACCAGAGCCTGAGACATAAGGAGAAAAAATGGTTTAGAAGAGTGTATGTTCTAGTACATTCAATGTGATATATTAGTTAAACCTACGTTTTACATCAACTGACTAAGCCTCAGTTTCCCCACAACAAAATGAGGTGACATTTAAGGACTGTTATGAGGATTAAATGAAAGAGCAGATGTTAAATGCTCAGCACCATCCCTGACATTTAAGTTTCCAGTAAATATTAGTTGTATTTGTAGCCACTGAAGCGAGTGTTCCTCATTTGGGGTGGCTAGGACCTGATTTTCCGGGGATACTCCTGGTTTTAATACCTCAAATCTGTAACTTCTCAGTTCCAGGCAAATCCAGACAACTGGTTACCCCACATCGTATATGACAATCTACACATACTGGTGATGACCACGTTTTTTAACACTATTGGAAAACTTCTATAAATAAATAGACAAATTTTTTTTTCAAAAACCCTATTGTTTAAAGATACTATTAGTATGTTAATGGATAAAAAAAGTGGTGAGTATGGTTAGACCACAATCATCACCGGCTGATGATTAAAGTGAAAGGACCCTTTCAAAGCTCACTTTTTCTTGTTCATTGTTACCAGGTGAACCAAAGGTACTAAAGAAGTTAGTGTATCGTGTATAAAATGTAACATTTATTTTGCAATTACAGCATTTTACCAATAGATGTTGACTTTTTAAAGGTAACAAAATAGAACAAAGAAAAGGAAATATGAATTAATCACATACAATGTAGCTTTTTAGTGTGTTTGTGGATAATGTTAGCGTGAAGCTCTACAATACTGTGCTCAGATGGTTTTTAAACAAAACCTAATTAATAATCCCACATTAGCATGCTTTGGGTTCTTCTCTTTCCTTTGGATTCACAGAAACTGGCTTTATTTTTCTCCATTATTCTGAGGAAAACATTCATTAAAGAAATAGTCCCTTCTATTATTTTTATTTTTTAATTTTTAAGTAGACTTTCGCTACTAGAAGAAACCTCTGTGGAGCCCTCTAGGTCTCTGAGAAACTCTCATCCTTACGCTTAACTGAAATAATTCTGCTGTTAGCTGTCCTTTTAAGACTAAAGGCCCGTGGTGGCATCATTCTGCCTGAGCTGGTTTCAGATAACGTCCTCATGCTGGAGCTGGATAAATAACAGGTTGTCTTTTTTTAAACTATAAAATTAACATATGTTGTACACAAAGTTAATTGTGTAATAATCACAAGCAAACATATTCCTTCAAAATGTCTATATGATGTCAAAACAACTGATCAATTCCAGGAAAAATGTCAGTCAAATGAAATCACATAAATGCAATTGACTACTAAAAACTTTTACGTTTTCATTTCTTTTGTGATGATATACATAGCGCAGATATTGGAAACTTTATGGGCAGACAAATATTATTTTTAATTAAAAATGCATAGATTTATATTTGTATGAATATATGCATCCACTGGTAATTATATAACATACCCTAAGATACCAGTTACTGATTTGAGGAGAAAGGAAAAAATGTGGTATACATATTACATCTATAGTTTCATATTTAATACAACTACAGTTGTTATATTTTAAAGGTCTGAATCCAATTTCTTATTTTAAGAAAGTGTTAAATATCAAAGACACATCTGTATTTTTAGGTAATATGACATCTCTTATAAAGGACAGATATATTACCTTACAAATGCAAAAAAAGACCCTAATTTTATGTACCCTCATCTTAATCTAAAATAAATAAGGTATAGATAAAATAAATAAAATGGTAGTAAAATTAAGAAAAAGAAAAGAGAGACATAAAAGCAGACTGATCAGGTCTACATTCTCAGTAATTTCAGGTAAAGAAGCACATTTGCTACTGATAAAATCAGTTAATCTCCAGAGTGCATCTTGGGCTTTATGTATTTTTGGATGGGAATCATAGACATAGCCTTCTTGTATAAGCTTAAAGTGCCAGCCGCAATGAGATCTATGACTATGATTCAATGTATTATACTTCCAGTCTCCATGAAGCAAGAGATTCAATGTTGATGAAAATGAATTATCTTTTTATCTTTCATTTGAAAATGCCTTACAGACATGAACTATAAGCAGATGCATCTGATTAGAAATCTACACTGTCCTGTAGTCTGTCCCATAGAGGGACCTTCCTTTGTATATGATGTGATACGCTATGAACTACATTGGAAAAGTAACTTACCCTTTAGCAAGGATTCTTAGAAGCTATATAAAAACTGAGATAGATTCCATGTAGTATTAAGAAAAAAAAAAATAAAGTGGTTAGGGTGCTAGCCACATACAGCAGGGCTGGCAGGTTTGAACCCTGCCTGAGCCTGCTAAACAACAATGAGAACTAAAACAAAAAAATAGCCGGGTGTTGTGATGGGCACTTGTAGTCCCAGCTACTTGGGAGGCTGAGGCAAGAGAATCGCTTAAGCCCAAGAGTTTGAGGTTGCTGTGAGCTGTGACACCAGGGCACTCTACCAAGGGCAACATAGTGAGAATCTGTCTTAAAATAAATAAATAAATAAATAAATAAATAAATAAATAAATAAATAAATAAGAAAAATAACATAAAAAAGATTGTTAAGTAGCAGACCCCTTCACTTACTACTTAGGTCAAGGACATTATGAATTTTTTTTTTTTTAAGAAAACTAGAAGTACATGTCATGGTATATATTTGCAGCTAAAATTGATGGTAAAGTTAATAGGTATAATATGCAGGAATGACCAATACTAATGCAATTTTACTTTTTGAAAAAAGAAAATTCTCATTGCCCAAGTGTTGTTTTGTTTTTAAATGGGATGAGTGACAGTTTTCATGTTCCTGAAATGGGACATTAGAAAGATGAGTTCTCAAATTCTTTGTATAGTGTGTAGACAGTGAAAATAGTTATTTTCACATCTTGAGAAGACATAGGTTTTCTCCAAAAGACATTTTAGAATTTAGACATTCTGAATGAAGAGTCTACCATTGTTTGTCCAACACTTAACATAGTACCTAGTACTCAGAATGGATTTGTTGAATGACTAAATAAATTAATAACCATCAAGGAAGCCTGTACATTTGTGACCACAGTTTTGACCATGTCTACTTGGATACTACTAGGAGCTCAGTATTTCCAAGGCTTAAGTATAATCCATACTAGAAAACTCTTAGGATAAACTGCTACATGTGTCTGTGTCATAGAATTCAACTTTTAAAAAGTACTAGGTATTTTAAATATTGTATTTAAAATAATAAAACATTTTTGGTTCCAGCTGTTTATAAGTTAATGCACCTGAATTTTTACTATCTGACTATTAGGAATATGTATAAAACAAATAGACACTTTTTTGTTCCATTGACCCAAACACTCTATCTGATGTCTCATAAATGCTGTGAACAATGTTCTTTCTGAATCAACCATATAAATACAAAGAAAAAAAAAACATTTTTACATTGCAATTCATGTAAATTCTGTCAAGTCTATGAATATATAATTGTCTTTGATTAGCCCTCTCACCACCAGAATTCTTCTCTACCTTATGTGAATAACATTCAGAAAAGAAATATAGTTTAGTATTAAAGAAAATTAGAAAAAAAATGCTTCAATTCCAATTCTCTTAAGCTATAGTTATCACAGATGAGCTAAGTAAGAACCAAACTAACAAAACTGATATAAAAAATAAAATTGATAAGAAGGCTGCATACATAAAACTGAATGATTATTATTTCTTGTGATTGCTGAAATCTCATTATGTTCTACATATACACACACACATATTTATATACTTACATTCAAAATAAATTAAACATACATAAAACTAATTAGAATATAATTACGAAGGTAGGATCTCGTTATGATGAAAAGCATTCAGAACTCTTCTTTAAAGAACTTAACAACCAAAATGGTTTAGTAGTAAAATACTTACCTACCAGTAATGACAGAGTAACTGGTACATGACTAATCTTCCTATCATAAATATAAAACTGGACAAAATATAAGAAATAACATTTTAAGATGTTGAAGCAACACAGAATAGTAATTACTGTGAAAAAGAAACTAAATGAGGTTAGCCCCATAATCTCCACTGTAATGTGAGGAGAGGGAACTTAGAGCACAGTGGTCTTTCCTCAGTAAAGGGAAAGATAACAGAGTTTGGAGATTCTGTATTGGCTAGAATTTATAAAGAAGCTGTATAGAGAAGGACCTCTGGAAATCTATCTTGGGACCCTTGAGTGTTTGACTAAAAACATAGCCTTATATATGCAGGGCAAGAATACAGGAAGTCCAGTGCAGACTAACTACTGAGCAAAGACAACCACTGAGGAGAAAGAAAAACTAGTGAGGATCTGTGAGTAGAACAAGGCTTGTAGAAGGCTGGGAGACATTCAAGTTTTCACCAACCAAATGGTAGACACCTCTTTAAACACTGGTGGTTTAAAAATCCAGAAAGGCCATGCCTCAGGAGAAGAGTGAATTTATTTCTACAATAAATACTGTTCTTGACCTACCCTAACAAAATTCAAAAACAGAATGTCATGGAAATCTGCCTTGATTTAACTGCCTTCTGGAAAAAAACCTCAAGGTTCTATTAAGTAGGACAATAAAAGCCAGACACTTAACACAATATTGATGATGTTCAGAGTCAAATCAGAAATTCTGATACACAAAGACCATAACCCGAAGAAAACTCAGTCAATAGAAGCAGACCCAGAAGTGACAGAGATAGTAAAATTATTGGACAATAACTTTAAAATAACCTTTTAAAATATGTTCAGGATTAAAGAAAAATATAGAAAAAGTGATGTTATGAGAAACACAATAGAAAATGGAAATTTTATAAATGACCTGAAAACAGTCAAAAAAGAAATTCCAGAACTCCCCCACACCCCCAAAAATATGTATATATGAAATGAAAATTTCCCTGGATGAGCTCAATAGAAAAAGAAAATATCAGATAATTTGAATACAGAAAACAGAAATTATCCAAAATGAAACACAAAAATGGGCTGAAAAAAATTAACTTAGCCCCAAGGATTTGTGATAATATCCAATTACATGCACATGATTAGAGTATTAAAGTGAGGAGGGAGGAAGGTAGCAGAAAAATTTTGAAGCAATAATGGTTGAAGATTTTTTAAATTTGATAAAAACTATAAATTTAGAGATCTAAAAAGCTTAATAAATCCTAAGGAGGATAAATGCATAGAAAACCACACCATTGCATATCATCAATAAAATAAAAAATAAAATAAAAAGAAAAGTATCATCCAATATGTGTTGTTTATAAGATGCTGAAAATCAGCAATATTAAGAGAAATCTTAAAAGAAACCAGAGAAAATAAACACATTACATACAGGGAAACAATACTAAGAAAAACTACTGACTTCTCATCAAAAACAATGCAAGTAAAAAGAAAATAGAATGAAAATTTTTAAGTGCTAGAAAGAATATCCATCAACATAGAGTCCATATCCAGCATGAAATACTTTTCAAATACGAAGACTAAGTTCAGTTTTTTTTTCCTTGTCCCTAAAAGCTTTTTGGATTGAGGGAAAATTATTTCAAATGGAAATTTGCATATAACTAAAGGAACTAAAAGCACTTGGAATAGCAACTATGTGGATAAATCTAGAATATATTTTTGTTTTTTTTTTAACTCCTTTCAAAGATAATTTATTATTTCAAGAAAAATTAATACCCATGAATTCTGGTTTTTGTAACATGTAGCAGTTAAACAAAAATAGAAAAACAAAACATGAGTGGAAATTTTTAAGCTCCTTGTGTTTTAAATGCAGTAGTCTACTCTTAACTTTTGGCATATTATGATAAGTCAAACATCCACATGCGAACTTCTATAGTAACCACTAATAAATGAATAAAGTAGGGTATATATAATAAACAAATAGCATATATAAAATAGAATAGTGAAATCTTCTCAATCTAAAATTAGTCAGAAAAGAGCATAAAATGAACAAAATACATATGGGAAAAAAGAAATGGCAATATGAAAGTCTTAAAGCCAATGATTTTAATAAACACACTGAATGTAAATGGACTAACTATTCCAGTGAAAGGTGACATTCTCAGACCATATTATAAAACATCATCCAGGCTGGCCATAGTGACTCACACCTATAATAAGAGCAGTTCGGGAAGCTGAGGTGGGAGGATTGCTTGAGCCTACAAGTTGGAGACCAACCAGAACAGAATAGGAAGATCCTGTCTCTATAAAAATAGAAAAATATAAGCTGCCTGTAGATCCAGCTACTTGGGAGGCTGAGGCAAAAGGATTGTTTGAGCCTAGGACTTTAAGGTTGCAGAGAACTATGATGACACCACTATACTCCATCCTGGGTGACAGAGTGAGATCATATCTCAAAAAATAAAAAGAAAAGCATCATCCAGTATGTGCTGTTTATAAGATGCTCACATACTATATATAATGTAAACACACATTTAGCTTAAACATAAAAATGAGGAGAAGGAAAGATATACAGTAAAACTTCTGTAAGTTGACCATGCAAGGGACTGTAACAATCTGGTAGGAACTAGGCTTACTATACTGATATGTCCATGTGGTACATGTCTGGACTATGAAATTAGGTCAATTTAAGGAGGTGGTCAGTGTAGGGTGATGGTCAACTATGGAGATTCTACTGTAGTATAAGAACACTAATCATAAGAATGATAGAGCAACTATGTTAGCTTTAGCAAAAGTAGCCTTTCAGAAAAGTAATTGTGCCAGGAATAAAGAGGGAGGCTTCATAATGATAAAAGTGTTGAACCATAAAGAAGCCACAATAACCACAAAAGGATATACTAGTCACAGATCATCACAATTCATGAAGCATAAATAGATGGAACAAGGGGAAGAAATGGACACATTCACAGTTATAGTTGGAGATTTCAATGCTCCTATCTGGGTTGATAGACTAGACATAAAATCACTAAGCAGCTAGAATATTTGAATCATGCTAATAACCAACACAACCTAATTATATTTATAAAACACGCCCTCCAACAATGAGAAAATCCATTCTTCTCAAGTGACCACGAAACATTCACCAAGGTAAACCAAGTGCTAGGTCATGAGGCAAATCGAAATACATTTTAAAATTTGAACAATTTAGAATATATTGTCTGATGGCAATAGGATTAAATTAGAAATCAACAACAAAAAGACATTTTAAAAATCCTTTAGTATTTGGAATCACAGGTCAAAGACAAAATTAAAAGGAAATTAAAAGATGCTTTTAACTAAATGGATAAAAACATAACTTATCAAAATTTATAAGATGATGTTAGGGAAGTATTTTAAAAGAAAAAGTTTTAGATATTTTCATTAGAAAATAAGAATGATTTAAAAGTAATGATCTAAGTTTCTACCTTAAGGAACTGGAAAATTCAGAATAAACCAGCCCAAAGTGAGAATAAGGATGGAAATGATAAGAATAGAAATTCATTAAACAGAAAACACAATAAAAATCACAAGAACATAATAAAAACACAAATTAATTCTTTAAAAAGATTAATAAAATTGATGACCTTCTAGCTTAATCAAGAAAAGAGAGAAAATATAAATTATCAATATTACAAATGAATGAGAGATATTTAAACTTAAAACTTGGTAACCTACTATTATCAACAACTTTATGAGTAAAATTTTGACAATTTACATAAAAAGAACTAATTCCTTGAAAATTACAAATTATTAAAGCTAACATAAGAAGAAATAAAAACTAAGAATATCTTTATCTCTATTAATTGATCAAATTAAATCCTTTTTAGAAAGAAAAGTACAAATTTACCTGGCTTTATTGGTAAAGTCTATCAAACCATTAAGAAAGAAATAGTGATAATTGTGTGTAAACTCTTTCAAAAATGTAACAGGGAACCCTTCCAAATTCATTTTATGATGCCAGTGTTATCCTGATACCAAACTATTCAAATACATTACAATAAGTATAGATTAATAATTCTCTCTCTTTTTTCTTTTTGTAGAGACAGAGTTTCACTTTATTGCCCTTGGTAGAGTTCCGTGGTGTCATACAGCTCACAGCAACCTCCCAACTCCTGGGCTTAGGCAATTCTCTTGCCTCAGCCTCCTGAGCAGCTGGGACTACAGGCGCCTGCCACAACAGCTGGCTATTTTTTTGTTGCAGTTCAGCAGAGGCCAGGTTTGAACCTGCCACCCTGGGTATATGAGGCCAGTGCACTGCCCACTGAGCCACAGGCACTGCCTAGATTAATAAGTCTCATTAACACAAATACAGAATTCTTTAAGACTATATTCCTAACCCAAATCCAGCAATATGTACAGAGGCTAATGCATCATAACCTAGTACAGTTATCCCAGTTGAAGAAAAAAACAATTGATTAAATTGAAAATTCAGTTACAATAATAGCAGTAATAAAAACAATGATAATGATCAAAAAATTAGAAATGGAAACTTCCTCAACCTGATAAAGGCCATTTCTTTTATAAAAAAAAATATAGATAACATGATTTTTAATTGTAAAATAATGAATGCTTTCTCCTTAGATAGAAAACGAAACAAGAATGTCCCCTCTTACCACTCTCTGTCATCCTGGTGCTGACCTATGCAGTGCAGTAAGACAAGATAAATAAAATGCAGAAGGAGTGGGAAAATGATATAAAATTGTCTTGGAGTATAGATGATATATGTAGAAAATTCTAAGGAATCTATCAAAAAACCCTAATAAGTGAATTTAGTATTATCACAGAATATAAAGTCTACATACAAATGTGAATTACATTTCTCCATATTAGCAATCAAAAATAAAAAACCAAAACTGTAAACATACTATTCACAATATCCCCAAACACTGTTGAAATTAAGAGAGTGCGGCAGTGGTGTAAAGATTAACAAATAGTTAAAGGAAACTACAAACACACATCAGACATCGACTAGACACACAGTTCACCCCGTGTGTTACAAGCTACATCATTCTTAGCAAGTGTTACGTCTTTCTGTCTCATTTCAGATAACCTTCTTTCCTCCACCTCAGAAGAATTGAGAGTAGAAAATAGACCCATACTTATATGATCTATTAATTTTGAACAAAGTGCAGCCTCTAGAAGCTGAAAAAAGCAACAAAATAGGTTTTCCACTAGAGTCTTCCACACGAAGCCATGCCAACAGCCTGGTTTCAGTTCATTGAGACTCATTTCAGACTTCTGACCTCTAGAAATGGAAGATAATACATTTGTGTTGTTTTAAGCTACTGAGTTTGTGTTAGTCTGTTAATTAGCAATAGGAAACTAATAAACTAGTTCAAGAAATAGTATATTCATTCATTTATTCAGATATGTTTCAGATAACATTACATCATACATCTAATACACGTCACGCCCTGAGCTAGGAGTGGAGATTTAAGGCTGAAATGCACAGCTCTTTAACTTGGAAATTATGATCTCAAAGCACTGACAAGTGATTAACTCCTTCAAAATATAGTGAAAACTATGAGAAAGCTAAGCACAAAATGCTGTGAGTGCACAAAGGGCATTTAATCAAATTGAGGAGGAAATAATAACCAGGAAGTCTTCCTGGAAGAAGTGACATTTTGACTAAAGTCTAAATGATGAGTAGAAATTGAACTGATGAGTAGCAAAGATGGGGGTTGAGAATATTATAATATAAGCAGCGTTGAATTCAGAGAGCCATAAGAGAACAGGACACAGCCAGGGGACTGTGAGTAGTTTGTTACTCACTGAGAAGTAAGATGAAATGCATAAGAAATCATAGGCCTGGCGGTGCCTGTAGCTCAGTGGGTAGGGCGCTGGTCACATACACTGAGACCGGGGGGTTCAAACCCAGCCCGGGCCAGCTAAAAACAATAATGACAACTACAACAACAAAAAAAATAGCTGGGCATTGTGGCAGGTGCCTGTAGTCCCAGTTACCTGGGAGGCTGAGGCAAGAGAATTGCTTATGTTCAAGAGTTTGAGGTTACTATGAGCTATGACGCCATAAGTCTCTACCCAGACTCTGTCTCAAAAAATAAATAAATAAATAAAAAAGAACCAAAAAAAGAAAGAAAAGAAATCATAGGCCTAACATACAGATAAGATGTAAACCTTAGGGGGAAAAAAAAAGTTAAGAGTGATTGCATGTTATTACTGAAGTTATCATTCACCTATCACAAAATGCATAGATTTTAGAAGTCCGGTTTGGATAGTTTTGACAATTGAATTAACTTGTTGCCTAACCTATACCCTCATAAGATATAGTCAGTTCAGCTCTAATAGGAAATATACATTCCTAAAAACCACCATTGCCATGCAAGAGTATGCAATAAAAATCACATCGCGAGGTTTATGAAAAAAATGGGACTGGGCAAAGCACTCCAACACTTCATCAATGACACATAAAAATAGGTAGGAGCCTAATAAAAACAGTAGTGCAGTTTTACACATGTTAAGCGATTAAGAAGTTCATAAATGCTACAATAAATACAGCACTTTGCCTTGAAAAAGGCCTGATGTTTGCTTGTGTGGAAGTGGGCATCAGAAGGGTTGCCGCTTGTAAGTTATAGCAAAGTGGGAGAAGGGAGGTTATTTGAAAGCAAAGTTGATCTTGTAAATCTTTAAAACATAGGCATCCAGCATCAAGTTGTTATAAGCTTAAGAACCAAACTGCAGCCATCAGACACATTGGTAGCTGTTCTTGTTTGGTCAAACCCTGGCTCAAAGAAGCCAAAATCTTTTTCTTGATTTGCTCTTTGTAAAACTCTTTCCAAGTGTTTTTGTTATATAAGAAGGGACGGCAAAAGGAAAACAGGATAGCGGGATGGAAACAAGATGGCTTAAAAATGAGAGGATTCTGATCCGCCCCTGGCTTATCTGTCAGAAATGCTGTCTCAGAATAATTACATTATGTAGGCTCGAAAGCAGGCAAAATTTTGCAGGCTGTTATCCCTTACATCTTAACTCCTAGCCCAGTTCTTATGTTCCTTCCTTTCTGACATCTTTACCCCATATTACTATGTCATCTAAAGCCTCATATCATTGTCTGTTCCAAGAGAAGTGCTTTTTCCATAAATAACACTTTTCAGATGAGACCTTATTTTCTATCCACAGGGATGGAGACAGAGACTATAAAATAACAAAGGCGCACTCATCTGGTAGTTAAGTAACCTAAATTCTCGCCCTGGTTTTCTCATCAACTCAAATCTGCAAAAAATGAAGGGACTGACCTTACCTGTCTTTTAGGTCCATTCAGATTCTACATTTCCCTGATAATCCTTAACAAACGTTATTGAGATTCTTCTGGATGTAGGGTGCTTATTAAACAATGAATCCATCCTCATTTTTCACAAGAAAATAAGAAAACTCCAGAAAGGTCGAGTGACTTGCTAACGTTACACCTCTGGTAAATGGTAAACCCACTTACGTATCTTGTCCATGGGATATTGTCTCTGCAAGTGTCACATTGCTGCCCTTAAGAAAAATGGCTGTCACATCACAGACTGAAAAGATCCTGTGAGATACAAACCCCCATCCATTCCTACGGTTTCCTCAGGAGCTGCCGTATTTTATAAGATCTTGACAACTTGGCCTCTGTTGATCAGGGACAGGCATGACCTCAATTAGGAAAGGAGAAATCTTTCCACAGGATTTGGAAATGTGAAAAGGAGTTAGTTGGTCTGAAATGACTGAAGTCATAAAATAGAAGACTTCAAAGATGTTAGCGGCAACATTTCCTGCCCTGTGAAAAAACTAGTTTTCAGAGAAGCATGGAGGAAAGAAGGGATGTTCGGACAGAATTTGGACCCTGAGTTATGGTTGCTCATGAGGTCAGTTGCATGGTTGACCTTCTAACCTCTTAGTCATTCACTCTTCCCTCGTGCACTACATATACTAATGTGTCCCGTCTTTTGCTTTGTTGAATGACTTTTTATGGGTTTTCTCAGGCTAAGGTAACAAATTCCCACAAACTGAATGGCTTAAAACAACAGAAATGTGTTCTCTCCCAGATCTGAGGGCCAGCTGTCTGAAATCAAAGCATTGACAGCATTGGTTCATTCTGCAGGCTCTCACAGAGAATCCATTCAGCGTGTCTCTCTCAGCTTTTGGCAGCTGGTGGCGATCCATGGCATTCCTTGGCTTGTGGGCTCATCCCTCCAATCTCTTCGGTCTTCATATGGCCTCCCTTTCTGTGTGTCATATGCGTCTTCTCTTTTCTTTTCTCTTGCAAGGAATCTTTTAGATTAGACTTAGGGCCCATCCTTCCCAGGATGATCTCCCTTTCAAGTCATTAGCTTAATGATAGCTGCACAGACTCTACCTCCCAATCAAGTCATAGAAACAAGTTTGGAGAGGACCTTTTGGAGGAGAACCACTATAGACGTCCAGCAAAAGAGAATCCCAAACTATAGTGGTGACTAGTTTTGAGGTTTAGTGACAGCCAGTTCAAAAAAATTTTTTTTCATATTTTCAATTTCACTTTCCCTACTGCCATCACTGTCTATTTTTTTTTCTTTCTGTAAAGCCATTTTGACATTTAACAAATATAGCACTATGATCTGAAAAATGATACTGTGCTGGCAAATATGTAAATACATCCACGGATATTTCAGATTTATCTTTTTGGTGTGTTGCAAAGACAAGCAAGATGATCGAGTGATCTCAATATGCTTAGTTCAGTGATGCCGGTGACAGATAGCTGCAGATGAGACTGAGAAAGTGTCCTATTCCACTTCTGTCTTCCAGGGACAGCTGAAAAGTCATCGGTGCTTTTAAAATTGCTTCAAGACCTTTATTATGACACCTGGAAGAGTGATTTACTTGAGAGTTCTCGTGTCTAGACACCGCATAGGTGTGCTTTTGTTTTGTTTGGGGGATTGTTTAAATAAATAACAAAAAGAGGAAGTGTGTTGGTATTTGTGTTTTAGCCGATATAAATTGCTGCCTTCTTCAAAAAAGTGTTCCTTATTATGAGAAGTCAATTTCCCATGTAACCAGCCATTTGCTAGGGTAACAAATTTACCTCATCCTGGAATCTCAAATAAAAATCCATTGTAATGCCATTATATGGCTGGTTTTATGTTTACTAGCAGCTGTCTTCAAATCTTCACTATTGTAGAGTCAAACCATTATACTGGCATTAAAAAAAAAAAATTCCCATAACAACAACAACAAAAATACAAAGACCCTGGTTTACAAGAGGTGTTTTATTGGGAAAATACTAAGGGATGGATTCAATAAAATACAAAACCATGCCTTCCACTCAGTATAATCTTACAGATGTCTTCCAGCTTCCTGACTCACTACTGGGATGTTTTTTTTTCCTTTCAGAGGGCATCCACAAGTCTAAACGTTATGTTTTCTGTGTTCTGAAGGTCTCAAAAGGCAATTTGCCACATTGCATACTGTCTTTAGAAATAAAGTTTGAATTCAGACAGAGTCAATCTTGAATGTCTCAGGCCTTACATCTGACAGCAGCAAAGAGTCTTCTAGAATGAATGCAATGATGCCTCTTTCCCAGTACTTTTACCTGGTTAAGGTGTACCCAGTCTCTTGTATATTACAGCACACTGTTTTAGCAACATAAATCCAAAACTAAAAATGCCAAGCTCTTGCCCTGTAAAAAATCTCTGAGTGTGGTTCTAAAAAAAGAAGATATTGCTTTCACAGAGGGACAAAAAATGTTATAAGCAGGTGATGGCAGCTTTGTTTGGAGGTAGAGTTAATGACTTCCTTGTTAATTCCTGATAGAACTTAGAAGGCTTTTTAACAGCTCACTTTTGGCACTTGATGCGTCTTTTTATATAAAGAGCCATAGGTAATTAAGTTTTAAAAAAAAATCCACACTTTTCTTTGTAGGTAACAGTTCTATCTGATTTTATAACTTTCCACTCTTAAACGGACTTGATCCTTTTTAATGATGTTCGTGCTCTTCATCAGGACTGTATAAACAGCCTGTATTACAAATTTTATAACGACATATGTGAACATTTAACAGGCTTTGAGAGACATTTGCAGTTTAGAATATCTAGAGGGATTTTCTTTCTTGGAGATTATCCTGTACGAGTAACAAGCAGAGAAAATATTTCCCATGCCTATGAGTATTTAGGATTTCCTTTGTGTGCCTGGGTCTTTTTTCCCCCCATAAAGGGAAAGGGTGTACACTGGGGGTGGGCAGAAGAAAAAGGACAAGAAGCAAAAGCTTTGCTGCTGTAGGATCAAATTCCAAGCAGAATTCCTTCATACGCTTCCATTTCTGTGAAAGTGCAATGCGGTGTTCATTTTCACTGTATCTGCTCGCTTAATTGTTTCTGCCTGTTCATTTCTTTCTTCAGTGAAAACATTAGCCTAAGGGATATTTGAAAATCAAAAGGTAGGCTTGAAGTTTAACAGGAAATGAACAGTGGTGTTGCTGCAATATTAAACTAAAAGTTGAGGACCAATAAGAAATAGCCACAGTTCTAAACTCAGTATGTCTTTTTTTTTCTTTTTCTTATTTCCTTTTGCTCTCCCAAATGTCCAGATTAAAGAAAAACAGTCCAAGGTTTCTACATATTTATATGGCAAAGGTATAGAAAGGATGCTTTGAGGTATGAATTAATGGAACCTAGCTTAGATGCAATAAAAAATCAAGAGGTTTTGAATTAAATGCAGGAATATGTAAAATCCAGGACAGATTTCCTGACAGCTGTAATTATTTAATTCTTTTAGAATTATCCCTTTCCACCCCCAAACCTCCTCTTGCCAGAATTACTGAGATGATTAAGGAAGTGGTGGGAAGGTCAGAATCTGAACCATCTCAATACCAAAACCGACCAGATAATTGTCTAACTCTGTTACACTTGCGATGTAGGAATATGACTTCTGTGTCTCCATGTGTGCTCGAGTTTGACTTCTAGTAGGGAAATTGTCTTCAGACAGAAGAGAACTTGAACTCTTCAGAAGTTCACTGCTTCTCGTTCTAGTTGCTGCCCATTTACATTCAAGGTAGCATGACTTAATTGCAGTAATCATCAGTTACGCTAAATGTTAGTATTTTAACAACTCAAGATGAAATGTTATTGTCCATTTTTGCTCTGATCACTGAGACAAAAGATCAAATGGATATTCAAAAACCACTCTCAGAGGATCTCAACTTAAAATACTGCCTGTTTTACAACCCCAGTTTCCATCGTAACAAGAAACTCAAACAATTCAAGAAGCACAAAGCCAAACAATCAGCAAAGTTATTTAAAATGACCTAGTGGAGACAGATATTTTAAGAGTTAAATAACGAGGTGAAAGCATATCAACCTTTAAAAAAGCAATAACCCAAAGGCTGGGTGTTTAAAGACACAGAGTTATTAGACCACTTATTTTTGGAAATAACTTGGGTAAGTTCAAATGGCCATGATGAAGAATAGTCAACTAATGAGTGATTACCTTGTTGCCTTTGGGCAACAATAGATTTGGGATGAATCCAAATTTGTAAAAAGCAATCGTGATTTGATATTCTATTGTCTAAGGGAGAAATCATTGCAGTTTTGCAAGGTTTGATGATGTCATACGGCCCAGGCATCCCACTCTTGGAGAAATAATCGAATCAAAGGTGCTATTCAATTATGCATTGATTATGAATTGCACTCATTAGTTTTAAGAATAGCAGGACAACAGAACTATTGATTGGAAAACACCATTTTAGGAAGAAACACTGGTTCTTTTAGCTACCTTTACAGGGGTCATTCTCTGCGGAGAATGGAATCATTTGGCCGTTTCTATTACAGAAGCAGAAGCAGTGTTTGCAGCGCTGAAGGGCGGGGGCTCTTCACTAGGTATAGGTCTGAAACGGAAAAGCAAGGCAAAATGGACAAATTGCAAGTTGAATACTTTGGGGGTGGGGGATGTATTTTTACAGGTATCAATTATTGCGCTTACAAGTAATAAATAAGGCTAACTAAAATGTAACTAAACGGGCATTAAAGACCTTTTACGTACGTAGAAGACAAGAAAAGCTTTTTTTCCCCTCCGATGCCGCAGACTGCAGGCATTTCCCTCTGCCTCTGTCAAGTGTAATTCTTTCTTGATGAATGGCGAGGCAGGATAATGGGCTGTGGTCGCCATGGCAACCAGACAGCAGCTCTGTGTGCCCAGCATTTTTTCATCTGAAAATGAAACCAGAAGCAAAGAAAAGCTGAAAATGTAACCAACAGATTAACTGATACAAAAAGAGAAAAGAAAGGAAGGAAGAAAAAAGGAACAAAAAGGCAAGTTAGATTACAAGCAATTAAAATTACAGTACCTAGCCTCTCTCTCTCTCTCTCTCTCTCTCTTTCTGTCTCTCTCTCTCTCTCTCTCTCTCTCACACACACACACCCCAACTGGGTATTTTTAAACAGTATTTGATAAACATGAAGTGAACACGTTTTATCTTATTTTTCAAAAAAATGACTCATTTGCCTATGAAATCTAGGAAAGATTGATTTTATAAAAGAGACATTTAATTGCATTAATCACTGAAATGTATTAAGCTTTATGTATCGTGTTTGCATTGGAATCTCTAAATTCCTTTCTCTCTAGCGCTCATCCCTGAACTATCCAGAGACCCAGGGGGATGGAGTATGCAACAGTTTTGTCTGGGGGGAGGGTTGGTAGAGTAGGGTGTGGCAGAGAGGGTGACCTGGAATTGAGAAATAAGAGGATGATTCCATATTAACACTGTGGATTCTATAGACTCCGTCCACAGTGTTTACAGAGTGACCAGAGTTGCTGTTTTATTGAGCTCAGTCTGCTATATCCCCCTTTGCTAAGCAAGAGGAGGTTCCCGAATCCTCATTTTAACACGCTGTATATGCTGCCTATATAATTTCCTTTCACTTACTGATCTCAAAACCTTTATGGCAGCTGTCCTTTGAGATTTTTCTCGGTCTCTACTGAACACAGAAAAGAAAACAGACATAAAGGAGTATTTTTTGGAAGTGGTAGTCCTTCTGTACTGGGTGCTCGGTGGAGGCGACTCTGAAACAGGAGCCAGAGGACAAAAGTCCTGCGAGCGACTCAGCTTTGCAACTTCGGGCCACGGAGCCCAGAAGAGAGAGTCAACATACTTGAGTTTGAATCTTAGGCTCTCCTCTTTTGGTAGCGTGATAATAGGTATCGACATCTATTATAAATGAGCCAGTGTGTTTTTAACCTCTCTGAGCTTTCGTGTATTTCACCTCTAAATTGGGCAATCTTATCTACTTCATGGGAAGGAGAGGATTCATAAGATCATGTGTTGAAAGTGCCTGGTATGTAATAGGGAGTCAGTGGAAGAGTCCTCCTTCCTGCAATTAACATGCTCAGTTTTCTAATCTGTGTAGTGGTAACATCTGGACAGGGTGCGGGCCATGTGTTTGGGAGCTGGAGAGTGAGAACGCAACCACCTGTTTCTGAAGGATGTGGATCAAAGAAATTACCCAATGGGAAATGTTTTGAAAGCTCAATGTGCCCGTGAAAAAGAAAAGATGGTGTCACCAGAGATGTTGAGAAGTTTCTTTTCCAGGAGAATTCTAAAGAAAGATGTTGGATTCTGACCTGCCCTTCGGCAGAGAAAAAGACTTCGCAGCTAGGAGCTTCCCTCTTATAACAAGGAGACTGCACTGTAGAAAGGGCCCACAGTTCAAGTTAGGCTACATTTTCTTCCTTCAAGCTGGGGGAGGGCGGTATCTATCGAAGTGTAGGGGTGTCTGAGTGAGGGCCAACATGGGTCCAGTCGGTGTCTGCACACAGCACTCCCAACTTCCCTCCGACAGGCCCAGTGGCTGGCCGGCCCACCCACAGCAAGGCCTCATAAATCCTCCCTTTGTCTCCATTTCCCCCAACACACACAAATGCAAAGTGGACAGTTGGATCAAAGCTTTTAATGTGCTTTGTACTGTTTTATTTGAAGAGATCAGGTCTGATATTTGAGAGGAAGAGTCCATCTGGCTGGGCTGAGCTCAAGGAGCCTAGACAAATTGTAAACAAGGCCAGGGCACAAGTTCCTCTCACAGCCCGCGGCCTGCCATTGCCATTGCCAAAGCATCATCTCGTGCTGGCCAGGCTTTCTTGACCATTCATGCAGAGGGAGCTTAGTGTACTAAAATCGACCCTCTTCCAAGCTTTTCTGAGAATTTTCTAGCACATATATTACAAATTACCCCTGCCCGTTCAAACCATCTATTGGCCTAAGACCACACCTGTTCGTATTTCTGAATGTTTTAGCAGTAGTTATAATTGTACTTCGTGTACTATTAGGACCCTCAGTGGTTTAAATAAACTCTTTAGTAATTCAGAGTAAAAATATGAGGATTGAAGATTGGTGGGAAAGAAAGAATTACTCCATTACATGTGATATATTCATTTCTAAAAATATTTAAAGCTTGCATTTTTTTTACCACCTTTGAAATATATGTATAAAGAAGAGACGCATTGGTGGCGGTTCTTCCATTTAAGCATTGATCACTCCTGACATTATCATTTATGAAGTTATCTGTTCTTGCTGGATGGTGAGCGCTTTACAGACAGAGCCATGGCTGTCAGCTGACTGAACACATCCCCAGAGCCTAGGAGAGCACCTAGCCCATAGTAAGCCCTTAATAAATACTTGTTAATCAAACAGATGGGCTTTGAAATGAAACAATCCTACATTTATACCATATTTCACTTGGTGGGATCATGGGGATCTTCTCTGAGTCTGATTTTTTCTCTGTAAAATAAAATGATAACCTTCAGATGATTGTTGTGACTCCTGAATAAGACACATGTGAAAATACATACTGCCTGGCATAAAATAGTACATATACAATAGCTATTATTTTTTTCCCCTTTGAAATTGAATCTCTTTTGATGAAATTTTTTCCAAATTGTTTGCCATTCCAAGACCTTGGAAGCCCGTGCCATGCTGGGAGAGGTTTTATGAAAGGCTCATTGCTCAGAAAGTAGCTATGTGGACTATTCTGAAGACCATGACTTTGGCAAGCAGAGAAGAGCAAGTGCCACCTGGAACTAACTAAAACAGGGAAGGTTGAATGTGATTGGGAAGACCAGGATGGAAGGCGAATGTAGATTCTGGAGATGCAGAGGATGAAAGACCAAAAGTGAATACACTGTAGAGCCATTAATCTAGAGATGACCTCTGGGTTAGAACATCTGGAGAACCAATCACCCACACGCAAATTGTCTAAAGGCACAGGACAGGTGGGATACATACAGTATTAGCTGAGATCAGACAAATAACTGACATACAGGCAATATTTATTGAGCACCTACTGTATGCAGGACAGTGAATAAATAGGAGGCATTCACAGGTGGATATCCCTTAATTTAGGATGCAGTAACGTTATAGGAAAGTACAGATTCAAAAGTCAGACGTCAGGGTTTCTTTCCAGGCTCTTCTGCTTAACAGCTGTGTGACTGGGCACACTACTTAAATTCTTTTATCACAACTTCCTCACCTACAAAAGGAGGATAACAACAGCAACTCCTCACAAAATTATTGTGATCATTAAATGATTTGATATCTATCTATAAAGCACTTAGAATGGGGTCCGCATGTAGAAAGGATTCAACAAATTTTAACTGTTGTGGTTTAATTCGAACTTATCCATTCTGTTCATTTTTATTAAAGAGAGATCAACAACTCTCTGTCTAGAGACAGAAAAAATCTCTAGACCTGGATCAGAAGACTTGGGTTTAAACATTAGTTCTGCCATTTACAAGTTTCTTCATCTGAAAAGGGAAGGAAAAAGACAAGGCTCAAAAGATGTGTTGTGAGTTGTTCATTTATTTAATGAGTCTAAGATTAAATGTGTCAATGGAGACCATGCAAATGAGAAGCAGAGTTTTATTTATTTTTTACTTTTGAGACAGAGTCTCTGTTGCCCTTGGTAGAGTGCTTTGGTGTCATAGATCACAGCAACCTCAAACTCTTGGGAAGTGATCCAGTTGTCTCAGCCTCCTGAGTAGCTGGGACTGTGGGTGCCCACCACAATGCCTGGCTAGTTTTTCTCTTTTTAGTAGAGATGGGGGTTTCACTTTTGCTCAGGATGGTCTCCAACTCCTGAGCTCACACAGTCCACCTATCTTTGCCTCTGCCTCCCAGAGTCCTAAGATTACAGGCGTGAGCCACCATGCCCAGCCAACAAGCAGAGTTTCAAACTGCAGCAATAAATACCAGGGGTGTTTAGAAGCTGACCCCAGGTCAGAGCAGGAGGGGTTAGAATTCCTGCCCTATGGCAGTAAGGGACAGACACCCAGACATGAGAGGTGGGAGTTTCCAAGATCAACACGCCTGCCAACTTGAACCTGACACTCAGCGATGCTAAATTAATCTTCCAAGCCCACAATTCAGATGAGGTTATCATTCTCCAAGGCCTCCAGTGACTCCATACTGGCCTAAGAATAAAAATCTAAGTTCCTGAAACCAGCATTCAAGTTCTTCCTGGACCCTCTCCATCTTCACTGTCAGTTTTATCTCCCTTGCCAGATCACTGAGGTGCTGGCTTTCGCATACACGCAAGATACAAACTTTTGGTCTCACTCATTCCCCCACCTAGAATACTTCTCCTCCTATCTCCACCCACCCAAGTTCTCCATAACCTTCAAGCCTCAGTCCAGAGCTGTCTTCTCTGTGGAGCACTCCCCTGTCATCCTCACCATAGGCCTCTCTCTAGCTCTTTTGGGTATTAACATTTCCTACTTTGTATTAGAATCATGTATGTATCTGATTGGTATCCCATAAACAGTGACAAATTCCTTTAAGGAGAAGGGTTTTAAACTATTTCAATCTTGTTTGTTTGAAGAGGAGCTTAAACATGGTAGTCACGTGATATATATTTGTTGTTTCATGGCTACATGGAATAAATGAATGAATTAGTGAAGGAAAAAGCAAATTATAAATAAATTATAAACCAGGCTTGGTTTTTATAATGCATGCAAGGCTGATCTTAGAAGTTAGTATTAGTCATAGTAACAGTAAGTGCTGAAATTGTGCTTTCATCTGTTACGAGCCAGACATAGACTAAGAAGTAGAGATATCGTGGTGAGTGAAACATACACATCTCCCTCCTTTGGAGCTCACAGCCCTATGGGAGGCGCATGCATTTACCAAATCATTTCTCCAATATATAATTACAAACCACCAATGGTATAAAGAAAAACATTATAGCAAGTTATGAGAACACAAACAAAGGGACAGGGTCTAATTGGGGGGAGGTCAGGGAAGGCTTCTACAAGCAATAGATGTTTCCATTCAGATTTGAAATGATGATGGCAGTTGCTCATGGGCAGAGCAGAGACATGACTGCAGGGGACTGATAGCTCGGCCATTAGAGGCATTTTACCCTGCAATCAGCTGCTTCTAGGACTGTGTGAAGGTGGGAAGCAGTCTGGCGTCCATGCTAATAATTTTCAGTGTATGTTGAAAAGAAAGTAGGCAGATGTTAAGAAAGATAGTCCAGAGAAGAACAAGATGAAGAAGGACAGAGATAAGGCCGGGAAGGGGACAAGAACATAGCTCAATGAATAAATAATAACTGAAGAAGTGTAGAAATAAACACAAGATAAAAAGCAGGAAATGATGAGTATACCATTATTCTCCATCCTGGATATCTCAAATAGAGCCTATAAACCTTTAGCCTATATGTATCTTTCTGTTTACAGTTAAACTTTCTGCATCTAGAATGTAAGAAAAGAGTTTTGACTAAAGGGAAGTTCTCCCCTGGCCTGTCATGAGAACACTCTAGGTCCTGGACCAACGTGATGCTATTGCCCTTTGAATGCAGGGAGTGACCGAAGTAAAGAGGAGTGGGGGTTAGAAGGAATTAAATGCAAGGGGTGGGGGTCAGCCTCTCTATGTCTTTGGCTCAGCCTGGTTATCTATTTATAAACATAGCTGTAGTTGAAGTTATGAAAATAAATGGGACAGCTGAAGATTACACTTGAGAAGAAGGGGAAGGCGGGTAGAGTTGTATAGGTAACCCCTACACTCTATTCCACTGATTAAAACCTTAAGAACTGAAAAAGCAAAGGGAGAATCCAGGACTCTGAGACATTGCATTGATGATTCTATATCCACAATAATTTTTTTTAGGATAAAGAGTAGTATCCATGGGCTCTTAAAGACTCCATGTATATCAGTAGCATGTTTTCTGGTCTTCCCTGTATAGATGAAATGAACATATCTAGCTCTGCTGGCAGAACAATGATGGACGCACTTATGGGAGCAAGAACCTGTTTCTGAGCACATCTGCGATTAAACTTTAGCTTGTTTGGACTTGATGACAGGTGGCAGAAGCAGAAGGGTACAGAATGTCCAGATTACTGAAACCAAAGCAGAACACAGAAGCCATGGGTATAAAAGATAAGCTCAGTCTGCCTGACAGTTTTTCCCAGACAAGTGGTATTGATAAACTTGAATAAAAGTGATTTATCCTGGGGCTTCTCCCTTTGTCCCTGCAAGGCTGCCACGGTGTCAAAAAATATCTTCACAGGAGAACTCTTCTCAGTCCTCCAGGTTCCTTTATTAAAGCTCTAATGCCCATGGGCAGACCCCACTGTATTAAGTAATAACTTAGAGAAGGATTACTTAGTTACTTTCTAACAGGTACAGAGAGCTGAGCCCAAGGCCCTAAAGGGGGGAGGCATGTGATGAAACCAATGGTTGGTCAAAGGCACTACCAAATGGAAAAGTGTGGGAGAAAATTCCATCCTATTTCACAAGTGAGGGTCAACCACGGCCTCAGTTTTACAACAACCTCTGCTGGCTCCTAATAGATCGCTCACAACCTAACACAAGTTCACTGTATGGGCAAAAATTTTATTTACAGAGCAATCATCTACATCAATTATACAATAAAAAATATAAACATACAGAGGGTGCCAAAAAAAGTACATACATTTTGAGAAAGGAAAGACCTGTATTAATATCATAATACTCAATATATCCTAATAACATTTGTCATCTTATATAGTGTATCTCATATCTCCTGTAACTGAAGATGTCAAACATGCCATGCGTATTACATTTTTAATACAAATTTTCCTTTCTTAAAAATGTATGTATTTTTTTTTGGCAGCCTCTGTATTTGAGGTATTTGATCTTTTAATATTCATGGGTCTTCACATGGTCAGATATTTAGCAAGATGGAAGAAAAAGTGATTTTATAATAAGCCACATATAAGAGCAAAAGGGAATGAATGACTTCCTCAGTACAATCCTGACTGAGAACAGGCATCACTGGCTGACATTCGGACCATAAGCAAATTGTCCAATCAGCACTCAGCTGTGGCATCCAGATCATAAGCAAATTGTCCAGTCAGAACTCAGCAGTGCTTTGATTCTCAGATCAACGTACTAGAAATGCTCGTTTGCAGGAACTAGTAACACAACTTTCAAAGTTCTTTATAAAAAAAGTTTTAAACAATAAAATCAGGTGAAAGGGTGAATTATTAATGGTTATTCACTAATAATAAGACTATGTTCTTTGCAAAACATCTTGGCAGATACAGGATGGTGAGTAAAGTGAAAAATAAGAGTAAACTATGTTTTTACCAAAAAGGTGAGTGACTTAGGAAGAAGGTAATGGGTTTCTTACACAATTTTATTTTATGGTTCAAAGGTTATGCCTAAAATTTGTCTCAGTTATAATTTCATTTCCGGTGTCAACCTGGTTGTATATACAATATGTTTAATACCTCAGATACTATGGCACCTCTTTTTTCTTAAAGGTCTGAAAAGGGCCCTTGTGACTTACATTGGGGACCTCAAAATCAGCATTTGATAAAAATAGATAGGATTGAAATTGTGCCTTTTAAGAGAAGATATTGAAGAAATAAAACCAAGAAAATAATATTCCTGCTCATTATGACTCTACAACTAACTGGTTTGGACTTGGTCTTTAAGAGGTTGTAAATTCAATCCTTATATAAATCAGTTAGTTTCTCCTCCACAAACACTTTTCTGTCCTCTCTGTATATACTGATCCCAGTCCAGTCTAAGTCCAGCTATCCACCTAGCAATTGGCATTGTTTAAAGCAAACAGGGCTATTATTTAAAGCAAGCTTGATCTATGAACCCCATATGAGGGTGAGTCAAATCTTGATATATAAAGAAAAGAATGCATTATTACTTAAGTAAATGGACTAAGGATAGAAACATAATTCAGAGAATGCAAAAGTTTCTCCATTACTGTGATTCTGCTGAAAATGTATTTTTAAAGTACTTGAGATAATTATCCATAAGAACAGACAGAACAGAACCACAAGTAACTCAACCTTCTAGATAAGCAGAGAGCTGTTTCTATTTGACTATTTGGCAATGTTCACCCCTCCTACCTAGGCCCACCTGCTCATTAGGTTTTGCTGAACCTAAAACCTGCACTGTTCATAATCATTTAAGCAGTCTCTCTCAAGTCTTCGTATTTTACTTTCCTGTAGATATTTTCTCCAGTCTCTTCATCTTTCCCCTCCATTCCTGAATCAGGCAGAAACTCACACTATTAACTTTCCTGGGAACAAATGCTCTTTATTTCTTTGTTTCTCCTAAGTAGGTGAGTGCTTGGACAACCAGGACCATTCGTTATGCACCTGTGTATTCCCAGGATGTAGTAAGTCCTCAATTAATGTTTATTGAATGAATTAAGTAAAAAAAAAATATGTGACAACTCATTAAAACATGTTGCCACTCTATTCTATAATGGTTTAAGCTGACAGTTTAGCATGAAGCATTACATTGCTCTGGGCAAGCAGGTAAGTGGCTAGTTACAAGGCAGATTTATATTTAATTGGATATAATGTATTCTAATGATTTGAATTGATTTGGTTAGTGTAATTTGGATGAAAGACGCTCAGTCCATTGGTGTTATTTATTTCCTTGGTGGTAATAAATGAGATTCCTTCTAATACCTTCCTGATGGCAATTTGAGTGTCAGTTGAACAGTTGGAGCCTTTCACTTTTGCAACAATGGTTTAAGGGCAAACAATAGGACCCTTAAAAACCTATCTAATCCAGCTTTACGGTTTTATAAGCTGTCAGATTCTTCATTTTCTTTGTCCTAATGGGAAGACAAGACAGGATACAAGAAAAGCAGGGAGGGGACCATTTGGGCTTAAGGAGCTAAAAGACTTTGAGATAATGTAAATAACAAAATTGGTATGCTGAGAAACTGCTTTCCTTCTGATCTCCCCTTTTCACTGTTGTTTTTGGAAACGTACATAAAATTAGATAAATGACAAATGTAGAAATTTCTAATTGTCTTGTGAATCACAAGACTGGGAATGAAACAGTGTCAGAGTCAATTTGTAGAGTAAGGTAGAAATTTTACTATAGAAGGTAAAATTGAGGGAAACAGAGCACCCAAAATATCTTTAGGAAACTTAAAGGCAAAGTTGAGATCACAAGGTGAAGACGTTACTTGTGATCACAGAAGTAAAATTCCAAATAAAAGAGTTTTAAATGTTTATACTGTTGAAATGGAATACTTTAAATTAGGCTTCATTTGTATCTGCACTGCCAGTAACAATTTCGATTCAAAATCAGGCACTTTTCTTTATTTTTTTTATAGTACTTTAGTAGATCAAAGGAATACATTCCATTCATTGGGCTGAACTGGACTTTGGATTTTAAAAATTCAATAAATCCTCCACAGATTGAGATAGAACTGTGAATTAGGAAACTCAAGAAAGCTGAACTTGAAACTCAGGAAAGTGAACAGGAAGCTGAAACTTGAACTCAGGAAAGCTGAGTTCAAGTGTTGTCCTCCAAGTCTTCATGGAGATTGCTCCATATCCCTTCCCCCAAATGTCGCCTTTACCAAAATGAGATAATATTAGACAAACAAGATAGTAGACAAGAAAGTAATGTGTTGATCCTGTGGGAGAAATACATCACCAAAATATAAAGGATTGTTATTTTTCTTATGTCAGAATTAGAGTCCTGTATCTAGTTCTAGCCATCCAGCTAAGGATGGATTTGGAAATAGTTCAAAGAAGAGCCACCCTGATGATTAAGAGTTCTGGAAATAGAGGTTAGTAAAGAAGGTTAAAAGAACTGAGATTGTTTATCTTATTGAAGATGTGGTTAAGGGAGGATGAAATCATAATTTAGAGTTAAAGCAGTAGATCTTAAAGTGTGGTCCTGGGATCTATTAGTAGCAGCAGCATCCCTGGGAACTTGTTAGACAAACAAGATCGTAGATAAGAAAGTAATGGTTTAACCCTGTGGGGGTTAACATGCAAACCCAAGGTCTCTAACCTACACCTAATGAGTCAGAAACTCTGCGGTGTAACAATTCACCAAGGTGATTCTGATGGACAGTCCACATGAAGAGACACTTAGTAAATAGGATTTGTGGCCACAGGGAGAGAAAAGAAGGGTTGGATAGATCTTTAAATGTTTGACCTTTTCTCTTGCCAAAAATACCAGATAGCAAAAGAGGAAAGTGTCTACAACAGCTCGGGTGAAAACCATCTGTGGAAGGCTCCTTCCTTCCTTCCTTTTTTCTTCACTTTCAAGGAGGGTACAGAATTCGCATTACTTTCTGCATGTGGTTATACCCTCAGATGGAATTTTACCAGATACTCAAAAATGAAACCTTAAGGGAACAATAGTAGCATCAAAAATAAAGTCAAATGTATACCAAACTCAAGAGGTGATGGCTCTTAAATAGTTAAAAATTAGTAGAAAAGGGCGGCTCCTGTGGCTCAGCGAGCAGGGCGCCGGCCCCATATACCGAAGGTGGCGGGTTCAAGCCCGGCCTCCGCCGAACCGCAAAACAAAAAAATAGCCGGGCGCTGTGGCAGGCGCCTGTAGTCCCAGCTACTAGGGAGGCTGAGGCAAGAGAATCGCTTAAGCCCAAGAGCTGGAGGTTGCTGTGAGCAGTGTGACGCCACGGCACCTACCCAGGGCGATAAAGTGAG
>CAUYON010120833.1:0-18728 GCA_963573935.1 Arctocebus calabarensis
GAACTTGAACACATGAGCCCTCTGAAATGGCTCTCTGATTACCCAACAAAATAAGGACTTCACATCAAGGCTCCTGATGATGAAATTTTAGAACAAGGCTAAACACAGTCTCTTAAATGCTTCCAAGAAGGAAAAAATATCACATCCAAAGATGAGAAATAGAAACAGCCAATAATTTTTCAATAACTACCTGGGAAGAAGACAAAATGCTGAGGAAAATTTATTTCAACCTAGAATTAAATTTCCAATGAAACTATGATTCCAATCTGGGGATAGAAGAAAGGTATTTTGGATCTCCTAGGTACGTTCAGTTTCTCAGGCAGCCACTAGGTATGCAGCAGGAGACATGGAGAACAAATCCAGAAAGAGAAAACATAGGTTCCAGGAAAACAGGGCTCTAGACAAGAGAATTGAAAAGGTGAGTCCTCGGTTGAGGGAATGGGAGAATCCCAGGGAGCAGTTTGTGGCACCTGTATGGAATACTGATGGGAAAAGAAGGGCTATTGGCTCTGTGGAAGAATGGTATAAAAACATTCAGAATAGCCAAGTCATGGAAGAAGCCCAAGTGCCCATCGACACATGAGTGGATTAATAAATTGTGGTATATGTATACCATAGAATATTATGCAGCCTTAAAAAAGATGGAGACTTTACCTCTTTTATGTTTACATGGATGGAGCTGGAACATAGCCTACTTAGTAAAGTGTCTCACGAATGGAAGAAAAAGTATCCAATGTACTCAGTACTATTAGAAACCAATTTATAATCACTCACACTTTCATATGAAGGATAGATCACAACTATGGCCCAGGATGAAGGATGGGGGGATGGGAGGAGAAGGGGGAGGTCAGATGGAGGGAGGGTAAATGGTGGGACCTCACCTATGGTACATATTGCAAAGGTACATGTCGGATCTATTAAGTACAGAGTATAAATGTCTTAACACAATAATTAAGTAAATGAGGTGAGGGATATATTAACAAGTTCAATGTAAGCATTCCAAATTGTACATGAAATCAGCACACTGTACCCTATAAATGCATTAATGTATATATAATCTATGTGTTTATGACTTAATAAAAGAATAAAAACAATAAAAAATATTTAGCTATTATGAAATCTGATGTGCATACACAAGAAAGGATGCAGAATTCTAGAGCACTACTTGGCCCAGCAGTGAATAAGATTCAGACATCATAGATACATTAATACTAAATATTAGCTTAAACAAAATGCCTATATGACTTATGTTGTTACCATGGAGCAAATGGTGTTCAAAGAACTAAAATGTCATCTCCCACAATGAGAATATGCTCTCTCAACCTCCAAGAGCAGGTCAAATAGACATCATTCCTCAAAACACATCTGATTACAGACCCCCTTTATGGCCAAGCATCCCTGGGACTGGCATTCATAGAATATCAGTGGAGGATTTTGTCCACCAGCCCCTAATTCCCCCACCCAAGGAGCTTGCATTGTATGAGGTAAACCCAGTCCATGAGCACCTGTTACACGATAAAGCATCATAAGGGCACCTTGGGAGTAAAAATGCATGAGGCTCATTAGGATCCAAAATCACTGAATTGAGACCGGAAGTTTTCATGAGGAAAGTAGAAGGCATCAATATCTACTTTTAATAATTGGAAGAGGTTTAAATTGCCCAAAGGGTGACATGATGGAGACCACCCTTCCAGGTAGGGGCAACAGTTGTGTTTGGGGCTAACAAGGAATCTTTGTGCTTAGAGATGTGTCCTGTGCCAGGAAAGAGGTAAAAACTGAAGCTGAGTGATCAGGTTAGGATCAGATCTGGAGGAGTCACAGGAGTTTCTAAAGAGAGGAACAAGAAGATACAATCAATGTTTGCAGCCCAGTGTCCTGATGGCAGGCCATAGGAGAGACGGCTGATGGGGGGAAACCCAGATGAGGCCCTGATCCGAGATAGCTGTAGGTGGGCTCCAGAGAGCACCACTGCTTCCAGAGCACAGCACTCCCCAAGGAATGCAAGCTCCTCTTCTAAAGCTCCCACCCAGCTAGCCCATCCTCTGTCACTCCTGAGCACACCTTTCACCAGACTGGCACATTCCCTGAGGATTGAGCACGTGCAATAACATCTTCTTCCCTCCTTGACCTGGGACAGCAGCCCTCCTGTTTGCTTGCAGAGTCATGTGGGTGCTCCTAACCCCACAGTTCTCGGATGTGGCACAGTTTATTCCACCTCCAAAACTCTAACTTTCCTGTCTCAGGCCACAGCCTCCTCTCTCATCTCCATCATATCTTCTTTTCAACCTCAGTGGCACCTGGTTCCACGGAACACGTGTCTTCTATAAGTTTCCACCCTCTCTTTCCTTTCCTGCGCTTGCTAGAACTCAGGTCAGGAGCTCCCACAACCCCTGTGCCTGGCACCTGAAGTTCCTCAGACTCGCATTTCTTCTGCCACATCTGCACTGCACATGCCTGAGTATCTGGGAAGGCTAGGGAAGTCATAGAACCACGGAGATCGGAGGCCTGGTGAGATCTGCCAACTTTGGGTGAATCCAAAGCCCGGCCCAGAGTCCTTTGTCTGTTAGCTTTCTCTCCTATTCACAACCCTCCCTGATCTCCTTAAAAGTGAACCTATTCCCTCCCCCTTTCTCTCCCCTCCTACTTCACAGTGGATGAGGTATCTGACTTCAGGTTCAAAGCCGATCCCTCCATCTCCGCCCTTCATATCCCTTCCCATCTCAATCGTACCCATTCATTCTACAATTCCATATTGTATATTGTAAGCTTCTCTCCCCACCTGCTCCTCCCTCTAAAGTCTTCAACTATGTCACATGGAATGATTACTTCATCTTTCCCCTCTTCTACATTGAACTTCCAGAGGGGGAAAAAAATTCTTCATTCAGTGACGTCATTCCCATGACTGTAAACTTGCCGCCATATGTTTCTGCCCCTTTCTCTGCCACGGACCAGGGACCTTGTCCCTACCCAGGATGCGTCCCAACTGCCAAATCAAGCTGATGCTTCTCAGCTCTCATCTAACTTCATTTCCTTGGTGCATTTGGTACCCTTGACTGGGGATTACTTCCTCTCTCTCTGTCTCTGAGCACATCCTTTCCTGTTTCTTTCTCCTTCCTTTTGTACATTTCATCCACTCATCCAGAAAAACATTCATTGAGCACCCACTGCATACAAGGCTGTGCACAGGAGCTCACAGTCTACTGGAGAAAGACAAGTACAGAAACTAGATTTTCTATAAAGTGCTACAGGTGTAGTGATGATCATTTGGTTGGTGGCCCAGAGGAGGCACTAAAGAAGGTATTGTTGATCCCACTTAGGGGAGAAGGCTTCGGACGGGAGCTGAGAGACCACCGAGCGTTTGCCATAAAGACAAAGTGAGATGTTCAGTCCCAGCAGCATTGCTGAGGAAGCAAATGCTGATGGCCCATGTGGCCTGGGACCCCCATTTCCCCTGGGAGTTCCGTGTGGAGTATCTGAAGGGCAAGGGTGAGGGGTCTTCCCATCACCTGCTCCCCTTTCTCCTCCAGTTCCCCAAAGTTCCTGCTGGGTGGTAGGCCCCTTGTCTCTCTTACCTGCTCCCCGAGTGGTCACACATTCACCTCGATCCAGAGGAACAGAACAAAGCCTCAAGCTCCAGCTGTGTTCTCTCGATTGTGATCAGCAGTGTCACATCCCCCAGTGACCAGAGAGAAACACTCAGGAGTCACTCTCAACCTGTTTCCTCCCTCCCTCCCTCAGCAATATCGAAGTCCCCTCAACCCCTATGTCCCTCTCGGCTCCACGTCATAGACCGTCAGCATCTCCAAGGTAGACAATCGTGGCTGTCTCCTACTTGGCCCCCTGCCTCAAATCTCACCCTCCCACTCACCCAGCCAGGAGTTGACTTTTCCAAACACAGAGAGGATGGAGAGTCTTCCCAGCAGCACAGCACACCCCCTGGAGCGGGCCAGGCTGGAGCCCAGCTGGGAAGCTCTGCCATGATCCATGTAGGCTTGCTCTGGTGCTATAACAACACTTGAAATTACCTATACACACAATTACTTCACTTCTTCCCCCGGGATTTTCAAGTACAGTTAATGTCCTGGAGGATTTCACTGTGTTATTTCTCTGGGGGGTTGGCATTTGTCCTGGCATACTCCTCATGCCACCTTACCCACCCATCCCCAACCTGAGGGGCAGAAAATCACCAGTCCCAGCCTGGCACACAAGGCCTACATGTGGCCCATGTCTGGCCCTTCCTTTCCACCTCTCACCCCTCCCACCTCACAGCATGGCCCAGTGACACCCCATCTGTATCCTCAGACTCTAAAACAGAACCTGTGTAGAAAATAACATTTAATTATTCTCTGCTTCAGAAATTGTCTTCAACCTGAGGACACCTCTTGCTTTGGAACCCTCAGGGCTCCCAGACTGCAATGGACTTCTAGACAACTCACCATATCCCATCGTTATTTTTTGAACCTGCCACCTCCGGTATATGGGGCCTGTGCCCTACTCCTTTGAGCCACAGGTGCTGCCCGACATTGTTATTTTTTATTAAAGTAATACATATCTCACTTTTCATAAACCCCATGTATTTATTATTTACAAAAATATTTGAAAAGCAATGCGGGAAAAACAAAGAATGCAACAAGCCTCGTGTACCCTCGCTGCCACCAGAATAACCATTGTTCACATGCAGGTGCCCTTCCTGACATGCTTCTGTTCACCTGTCTTTGTGATTATTCCTATGTCCATCTCTGGTGGAGATGGACAGTGAGCCCCTCAGAGTTCTTGTTTTATCCATACACTGGTCCCTGGCCTGTGCACCAAGGGACCCCCCAGGAGTCGCAGCCCCCTTAATAGGAGTCCTTCCTGCATAAGCACCCCCCTTCACAGACCATCTGCTTAGAGCACGGGGCCCTAGGCTCCTCTCCCCACACCTTCCCCTTCCCCACCTGTCCCCTAACTTCTGCTCTGGGGTAGAGATTTGGCAGGTGAGACTCTGGTGGCCTTTCTAATTACAGGGGAATTGACAGGGCGGGGTGGGGAAGTGTATATTTTTAGCTGTGGTGAAGAGAAAAAAGATCAAGACAGAACATTTTCTGCTGGAACTTTCCTCCCCTTCTCTCCTGAGCTCAGCAGGCTCCCAGAGTCTTGAACTTGAAAAGTTTGGAAATGAGAGAGAGGGAGCAAGAAAAAGCACAGGAGAGGATGGGGGGAGGAGAGGAGGACGGTTAACATCGCTGTCAGAATATTTGTTTAGGAGAGGTTTGCAAAACAACGAAATGTGTTTACTGCGGGATGCTGGTGAGCTAACGAGAAATAGACACGGAGGCAGCGTGACGCTAACTGCCTTTGACACTGGTGATGGCCCTTTGGTTGGAACAAAATCACCCAGTGCCGGGATGGATTATTTCATATGTCTGTTGTCTTGAAAGCCACCCTTTTGCAAATATTCTAATGCCCAAGTTGGCTCATCTGTCCACTTACTGATTTATTGGAAGACAGATTGGTGTAGAAGAAGGGCCCTGAAAGGACACAAGACTGATGGAAATTACCCCCAGCTCCAGGCCCTTGGACCAGATGGGCCATTGAACCTGGGGCTACACTGGGGCTTTAACTCATTCAGACCTGCCAGTGCCACCCTTTTTATCTTCACAGCTGCACAAGGTAATGGGAACTCTCATCATCCCCATTTTCCAGATGAAGAATTGAGGCACACAAATATTATATGGCCCAAAATCAATCATGGTGTTTAGTGGCAGAGCTGGCATTTTGGTTGAAGTCCTGTGTTACCCCCTGCCTGACCCTTTCACTATATCCTCCTCCTTAAGAAAGGAAATCAGAGACTCTCCTCTCCATAAAACCTGAGCAAAGGCCACATTCTCCCATCTCTCTCTGCAGCGCTCCTCTGAAGACCCACGGAGCCATGTCCACAGCTTTTATGCCGGCACAGGAGTTCAAATTCAGGAATCTAAAGATTAGATCAATTCTGACTACTATAATTAGAATTACAGTCCTTATTTGTGTTTTCCTAGTGATTGTAATTTTTCAAAATGCTTAAAATATCTTTTTGAAAATAGATATCATTGAGCTACTCGGGAGGCTGAGGCAGGAGTTTCGCCTGAGCCCAAGAGCTGGAGGTTGCTGTGAGCTGTGATGCCACAGCTCTCTACCAAGGGTGACAGAGTGAAACTCTGTCTTAAAAAAAAAAAAAAGATAGCATTGATATAGTTCAGACATGATGGCTGGGTACCTGCATTCATTCCAACTCCCGTGGACTGGTTACAGCTGGATTTGAGGTCAAAGCCAGGTTCTGTAGGAAAGCGTCCCAGAGTCATTGTATCATAGCTTCTATGAGCATGGGATGGGTAAGAGAGGGTTTGAGGGCTGCAGACAGTCCAGTTATATCAATAAGCACATTTAATTCACTCAAATGCAAGTAATCATTCAGAACCTGTTAAAAGGAAAAGAGAGAAAAGTGCAAATTTTAAAAGTGTGGTTGATTCTACTCACTCGGTATTCATATCCCCTTGAGTGAGGCGGTGATGGGCTGCCAAGCCCCCAACACAATTCCTAGGATGAGCGTTTTCCTACACTAAATGGGATTCCATTCTAGCATTTGAAAGAAGTAGCAAGTATTTTTATATAATGGACCTGATGAAACAAAACTTCTGATGAAAGAAATCAAAAAACAAACCTAAAAGGAGATGTTCCATGTTCTTGGACAAGAAGTCTCAGTATTGTCCAGAGATCATTTCTTTCCAACTTTATCTATAGATTCAATGCAAACCCAATCAAAATCCCAACAACTTGTTTTATAGATAATGACAAAACAATTCTAAAGTTTAGAAAGAGGCAGAAGATACAAAACAGCCAACACGATTATTGGAGAAGGACAAAGCCAGAGGACAGGGGCTACCTGATTTCAAATATACTATAAAGCTGCAAGAGTTTACCTCTTTCCTGTTTACATGGATGGAGCTAGAACATATTCTTCTTAGCAAAGTATCTCAAGATTGGAAGAAAAAGTATCCAATGTACTCAGCCCTACTATGAAACTAATTTATACCTTTCATATGAAGACTATAACCCAATTATAGTACAAGAATATAGGGAAAGGGGCAAGAGGGTGGTGGGAGAATGGGTGGAGGGAGGGTTATCGGTGGGATCACACCTACGGTGCATCTTAGAAGGGTACAGGTGAAACTTACTAAATGTAGAATATAAATGTCTTAACACAATAAATAAAATGCCATGAAGGCTATGTTAACCAGTTTGATGAAACTATTTCAGATTTTATATGAAACCAGTACATTGTATCCCATGATTGCATTAATGCACACAGCTATGATTTAATTTAAAAAAAAAAAAAAAAGAGTAAAGGCAATAAGCAGACAGATCAATTGAACAGAGGAGTAAGGGGCAGAAGTAGACCCACACAAATGCATGTATGTGAATAGCACATTAGCATTTTTTTTCTTGTTTTCGCTATTTCAGATAGGAATATAAGTCAGGACCTTGTCTCTCTGTCTTACCAGAAGCAGAGATCCCGACTGATACAATTTTATTCTGCAAGATATATAAGCTGTCTAGAAGCGAGTGTAAGGAAGTTTTTGCCAAAGCAATTTTGTATCTGAGCCTCTGAGAGAGATAAATACAAACAAAATAGAGAGATTCTGGGGGGAAAGTATCTTTCCTAGTGTTCAAATTAGGACTAGTTAAAAGAAAACAAATGAAATAAAATTAAGGGATCCTGTACAGTAAAGGACATGATCAAAAAGTCAATATCCAGATAATGGTAGAAAATATTTGCAATGCATAAAACTAATAGAGTAGTTTATAGCTACAGAGTAGTTTATCATTGTCCAACATGGTAACCATTAGGCACATGTGGCCATTGGATACTCAGAATGTAATTAGCCCAAATTGAGCTGTGCTAGAAATATAAAATACACACCAGGTTTCAAGGACTTATTATGAAAGTAATGCATGTTGAAATGATAACATTTTGCATATGTTGGTTAAATAAAATAGATTAAATAAAATAGCCTATTAAAAATAATTCATTGGTTTCTTTTTACGCTTTAAATTTTTATTTCTGCTTGTGGCTCCCATTATATTTCTATTGGACAGTGTCGATTTAGAATATAAAGGAACTCTTGAAAATCAACAAGGAAAAGGAAGAACCTCAATAGAAAAGTGGGCAACAAACAGGCAATTTACAGAAGGGGAAATCAAGAATAATACAAAATAAGCATATGAATATCTTCTCAAGATAATTAAGAATAAGATGAATGCAAATTAAAGCAGAAATGAAGAATAATTTACAGATTGGCAAAAACTGGAACATTAGATAGTGCCAAGAGTCAACAGGAATTCAGAAAATCGGGAGTCCTCTGCACCACTGCTGGGAGTAGGAAGAGGTTTAACTATTCTAGAGAAAAATCTGCCAATACTTAGTTAAATTAAATATATACATATACTATGGCTCAGAAATTCCACTCCTATGTATACATATATATATATATATATAATTTTTTTTTTGCCTGTCAACTAAAAAAAACTTTTTTTCTTTATTAAATCGTAACTGTGTACATTGATGTATTTATGGGGTACAGTGTACTGATTTGATATACAATGCAAAATGCTTACATCGAACTGATTAACACATCCATCACCTCGCTTACTTATTTGTGGTAAGATAATTATGCTATTTTCCTAATAGTTTTGAAACATACGTTGCGTTATGCACATTAGGTGAGTTCCCACCAAACACCCTCCTTCCTCCAAACCTCCCCCCTCCTCTCTCTCCCTCCTCTTCCCTCCTACTTTTTAGACTAAAGTTATTTTTTCCCATTGATATGAATGTGTAGGTGATCATACATTGATATCATAGTAGTATTGACTACATTGGATGCATTTTTTTCCATTCTTGAAATACTTTACTAAGAAGAACATGTTCCAGCTCCATCCCATTTCTATGTGGGCAAGAGACTTGAAACTTCTCTGAAGAAGACAGGCGCATGGCCTACAAACACATGAAAAAGTGCTCATCATATTGAATCATCAGAGAAATGCAAATGAAAACCACTTTGAGATATCATCTAACTCCAGTGAGGTTAGCCCACATAACAAAATCCCAAACTGCAGATGTCAGCGTGGATGCAGAGAGAAGGGAATTCTCTTCTGAAGCAAGGGCTCCCTGATTTGTGCCAGAGAAGCACTTCTACACTGCTGGTGGGAATGCAAGCTAATACAGCCTTTTTAGAAAGCAGTTTGGAGAATATTCAAGGAACTAGAAGCAGACCTACCATTCCTGCAATTCCTCTACTAGGTATATGCCCAGATGATCAAAAATCATTTTGCAACAAAGACATTTGGACCAGAATATTTATGGTAGCCCAATTCATAATTACCAAGACATGGAAACAGCCCAAGTGCCCATCGACTCATGAATGGATTAACAAATTGTGGTACATACACACCATGAACTACTATGCAGCCACAAAAAAGATGGAGACTCCTATGTCTATATCCTGGATAAATTCTTATATGTCTCCAAAGGAACATGTATGATAATGTTCATTCCAATGTTATTTGTGGTGGTCAGGAGCCAGAGGCAACCTGGGTCAACATCACTGGGAAAGAGGATGTGTTATACATGGTAGTTACTTCCATAGGTAAGGTACTACACAGTATTTGAAAGCAGTAAATTATATTTACATACAGCAATGTGGATGGGTCTTTAAAATGCAGTGGATGGCAAAGAATGTATGAAACAAAGTGTGTGCACAGAAACAATACTCAGTGTCAGGAACATATCTTCACATAATGTTACACAATAAATCCATCAAAATGCAGCTTCTTGATTTTAAAACATACAGGATCAGGGCTGGGGAATAAAAATACAAGTATAGTAAGTAAGAAAAGTCATCCATAAAGAAAGCATTATGAGGTTGTGTGCCGGTTGACTGTGATTAAAAAGAGGGCAGGTGGAAGTTGTAAATGGTGGCTGATTGCTATGTAACTATGTGTATGTTTGTTGGGATAACTGTCCCATATTTTGTATATTGGAGTAAAATTTCTATAAATTATCGTAACTAAAAGTAAATATTCTAGATTAAGTCCCACTTCTAAGTTACATGGCTTCTGTCTTGAACACTACCTTTAGAAGATTATTTAAGACAGAAACCAGGAGGCTTTGGGAAAAGGGAAAGAAGAAAATGTACTATATATGGGTCTTGTGGCCTCCAAGTATCAGTGTAGGGTTATTTCTTTCCTTGATGGCTGTAGAAAGACCGCATTTTCATAACATACTACTCTTGATACTTTCTTTAAAGATACATTTTATTAAAGATTCTCTCATGAGGTATTTGAGAGCTGGGAGGCTAATGCGTTCAGGTCCTGGCTCTTCAGTGGATTTTAACTGTGTGACCTTGGGCAAGTCACTTAACCTCTCTGTGTTTCAGTCTCCCTGTCTTGTAAAATGGGAATAATACCTACCTCACAGGGTTGTTGTGGGGATTAATTAGAGATAATGTCTAATTATCCTAAAGCATTTAAGGTTCTTGAAGAAGGCACTATATAAACACAAAATAATATCTATTAAACTTGGTTTATTTGTGGAAAAAAAATGCAGCTTCTTGACACTTCAGCTACAACTCAGGCTCTACCTTACAACTGCAAACAATGTAAACTAATCACATGTCCCCTCATATTAATCTTAAATTAAGGCAGCACCTGTGGCTCAGTGAGTAGGATGCCAGCCCTATATACTGAAGGTGGCGTGTTCAAACCCAGCCCTGGCTAAAAACTGCAAAAAAAAAAAAAAAAAAATCTTTAAATTAAAATAAAATAAGCAAAAACAAAAAGAAAAAAATGTTAAGTATCAAAAGGAAGAGAAAGCTGTTCCAAGTAAGTCCACTGGCACAGAGCCTAAGCTGTAATCAAAATAAGATGGTTGCCAAAGCATACATATACCATACCTACAATAAACGATGGTGTCAGGCGCTTCTCCCTGACCCCAATCTACTAACTGCTCACTAAGAACTATTTTCCTTAGAAAACTGACCACAAGCATGCTTCTGAAGCAGTGGTTCTCAACCTGTGGGTCGTGACCTCTTTTTAACAATGAAAATACACCGCAGCATTAGGAAGGTTGAGAACCACCCTAAAGGAAACAACGCGTTCTGTCATGATCTTGCCATCAGAATTCTCCCTTCCTCCCACCCACAGGGACAACTAATGATGCTCCTTGCCTCCTAAAACTTATAAATCCTACATTCTCCCACATTAGAAACCTACCCACCCTAGGCCCTCCTCCCACAGGAACTAGATGTTGATTATCAATATGGGTGAAAGAAGGCAAACTTCCCTCGCTCCTCTTCTTTCCTAGCAAGGATCAATTTCATTATCCCCCAAGTCCACTCAACACCCTACAACCCTCCATGAAGATTACAAAGCAAATATATATATTTTGGTTTGCCAAGACATACATTTATATATATATGTGTGTGTGTGTGTGTGTGTGTGTGCGTGTATATATTCATATATATATGGTGTGGAACAGGAATAGTTTGGGGACAGGGAGAATAAACAATGAAACATATGCATACAAACTGGTATACTTACAACAGAGAGGCCTTGTTTGAACCAGTAAAGAAAATGTGCCCTGAGCTGGGGAATATAATCAACTCAATTCTCTATGCCTGCAGTCCCCAGCTCCCAGGCTGCAGACTGGTACTTGTCTGTGGCCTGTTCAGAACTGAGCTGCACAGCAGAAGGTGACCAGTAGCAAGAGAGCAAAGCTTCATCTGTATTCACAATCCCTCCCAATTGCTGACATCACTACCTAAGCTCCGCCTCCTCTCAGACCCGCCCTCCTTCCCCCATTGTCCCCCCCCCCACTCCCCATACCACCCTGTATGTGGAAAAATTGTTTTCCATGAAACCAGTCCCTGCTGCTTAGAAGGTTGGGGACTGCAGGTCTACACTTTTGTTTGAATAAAAGGGGAGGCAGCCATTTTTGGCTATCTGAAGAAATAATAGGCAAGAAGTAGTGCATTTTGAGCACCTAATTTATCTGAACTCCCTCTCATCCCAGGCAAGAAAGGAAACACATTGTGTTACAAATCTGGGTTCTATTGAAATGAACACAACTATTTGTCAGCAGAGACAGAGTTTGTCCTAGCACTAACTTCTGAGAATAACAGCCCCCTTAGATTAGCACTAGGGACTTTTGTGCTGAAGAATTTTAATAAGGGATAATACAGAGAAATGTGAGGAGGTAAGTAAGAAGTAGAGAAAAAATGTCCATTTCAATCGTATTGATCCATTTTAGGCATTAAGTTTCCATATAAGCTTTATTTGAAAAAAGGATTCTGTGCTTAAAAAGGAAAAAAAAAATAGATAGGAACCATTCTCCTAGGCCTTTATGTAAGTTATTGAGCAACATGATGAGTAGTATCTTCAACTGCAATTATGCAAAAGTTGCCAAGTGTCCTTCATATCACTGCTTCTTTTATCAACACTGTATGGAAACTGAAGGGATAATATTAGATCACTGTTTTCTGAAAAGACATTTCTATGGAAAGCTAAAGTAATATAGTGTGTGTCTTCCCAGTAATAGAACTCACTAGAAAAAGCACGTGTTTTGAGAACCCCAAAGAATTGACGGTTAATATCTTTTGGACTAGCTCTCCAAAGTCTTTGTTAGGCTGCTTTCAGGAAATTTAAATAATAGGTAAGTGCCCCTAGTTACAAGCGTATTCCATTGTTGACTGAAAGGGAACCATCTATTTTAAAGAAAATTGAAATATTAGTAAGTAAAGGGAGCCTGATTTATATTTTTACCCAAATGGAGGGCCCTCTAGCTAGCTCCAGTACACCTACACACATATACGTATAAACACAAATCTCTGCACACCTGCATGGAAGTAGGTTGCAGCAACTGCTACAGGTAGGGTCAAACTTGCAATAGGCATTTGTAAACAGCTTTCCACCTACACAAGTACTTGAACCGTGGCCCAACTGAAGCCCTGCTAAACCAATCCTGGAAAAGGAAAAAACAGTTTTTACCCAGACAATTTTAAGATCATCCTTAACCAATCAGTAGCTACTTGATGTCATCCAAGTTCTTTCTTCTTATAGACCATTAGACATTAAGACACAAGACCTTGAGATGCTGGGCTAGATACAAAAAACAAAATCATCTTGCAAGCAGCCAAGCACAGACACAAGTAAGATTAAAAAGTTACCTATGGATTTCCCGCTAACTCCCATGTCAATAACAATCATTAACTCTACATAATATATACATATATTAAAAAACTGTTTGAGAGACTCAGCAACCAAAGCAAGAAGAAACTAGAAAGAACATGACTTGCTGAAGGGGAGTATATTGGTTTGCTAAGACATTTGTAAAAAGCACCACAAACTGGATATCTTATTCAGTTTTTGCTGCTGTAACAAAGTGCCATAGACTGGGTGGCTTATAAACAACAGAAATTTATTTCTTATGTTTCTGGAGGCTGGAAGTCTGAAATTAGGATGATCAGGTCATTATGAGGGCTTGCTCCCAGATTACAGATTGACAACGTCTAATTGTACCCACACATAGCAGTAAATGGCAAAAGAACTCTTGGGGTCTCTTTTATAAAGACACTAATTCCACTCATGGGGGCAGATCCCACTTCCTAATATCCTCACATTGAAAACTAAGCTTTCAATATACGAATCTGGGGGGAACACAAGCATTCAGTCCATAACACCAGGTGGTTTAAATAACATAAATGTATTGTCTAACAGTTCTGGAGACTGTAAGTCTAGAAGGTGCTAGCAGGGTTGATTCTTTCTAAGGAATACAAGGAAAAATTTAGTTCATGCCTCTCCCCTAGCTTCTCATGGTTCTTTGGCAATCTTTGGTTTGTAGATACATCAGCCCAATTTTTGCCTTCATCTTAACATAAAGTTTTCCTTGTATATGTCTTTGTGTCATAATTTTCTCCATTTTAGGACAACCTAAGGACCTTATTTTAATTTGACTACCCCTGTAAAGACCCTATCTACAAGTAAGGTCATGTTCTGGGGCATAGGTTAGGACTTCGACATATGGATTTTGTGAGGACATAATTCAACCTGTAGCAATAAGCAAAATGTGAGGTTCACATTTAACTAACTTTTCTCCTGAAGGCAAGCCCTAATTCATGTGGCACATAGGAAATAGACATCAAAGAAACAGTCTTGCTGGGTTGTGAAGTCAGAGATTAGGGTTCAGGGTTGTCAAAATATCTAGAAATTGGAGGAGGAGTATCTTTTTTAAAAAATGACCCACTTAGGGAAGAGGCACAAACTATGCATACAAACTGCCCTCAAAATCTTGTCTCACTTCTGAACTGCATATGCATTGACTGAGAAGAAATCCAGCAGAACCTCGTAAGTGGAAGGCTAAATCCAGGAGAACGTTGTAAGTGGAAGCACTATAAGAGCTAAGAAGATAATTCAGAAACTACTTCATGCTGGGAAGACATAGTTTGCAGTTCAAACTTCACCAAATTTAGAGATGTTTGGTGAAACCCAGAGGCAGTCTACTAACACACTATTATGGTCATACCTTAGGGCTAGATACTACATTTGACCCCCAAACTTAGGGGAAATTGAAAGAGAGCCACCCTAGAAGAATCTAAAATCAAATCTCCACAAAGTGAGGTGATCTGCAGAGATTTAGATTTATACAACAAAATTTAACACTCTTCAGAGTAAGAAAACAAAATCTAGAGTCTCTAGAATACATCATATACAATGTCAAGTATATAATTAAGTATTATTGGAAATGAAAAAAATAGGAAAATGTACTAAGTAATCAAGAAATAAAATAGTCAATAGAAATAGACCCACAGACAACATACATAATGGAATTAGCAGAAAGATCTTTTAACTGCAATTATATTCATCGGGGTATCTTCTGTCAATATAAAGAAACAAGATCCTGACTTATATTCCTATCTGAAACAAATTAAAAAAATAAAACAATGAACTGAACAGCACATACATTGGGTGAGGCTCTAGGAAATCCAGCAGAAAGCTGTAAGTAGGAGGCTAAAGAGTTAAGAAAATTTTTCAGCAGCTGACGTGTGTATACCATATATATATTATATATACACACAAACATATACATGTATGCGTGTGTGTATGTTAATATACAGGGTGGCCATAAAATTCTTGTGCAGTCTAAAATTGGACACTATTTTTAATTGCACACAAACTTTATGGTCACCCTATATGTGTACACATACATATACATGTTTTGTTCTATATATACAGTAGGGAAAACCAGTTTTCAAGACTGGACATCAGGCAACAAAGACAGAGAAGCCTGAGAGAACACAAATGATGTGAATTCTGAGGTTTCCACAATTTATCACTTGGAGAGAGATTTCAGGCCATAGCACAAGGAGGAGGAAACCACATAGAGCCCAGAGTTCTCTCGGAATTGAGAATTTGAAGATGGGAATGAAGAATACCGAAGAATCTAGCTTCAGGCAACTGGCTTGAGAGGAAAGTGTGGCAGAGAGAGACAGAGGGAGAGGGGGAAGCAGGAGATGGGGAGAGCTCACTCTGAAGATTTTTAGTAGGATACCTAATCAGCCTTTAGCTGAGTACTGAGCAGCACAGGTAAATGAGAAAACTGGTGAAGCTGAAGAAAGAATAATGCAAAAAGAACAGAATGAGCAATATCAAAGCCCATACAGGGGCATGCTTAGTCTTTGTAAAATCCATAATGAACTGCACATACTCTACCACACCCTCTACCCAATTCACTGAGCATTAGGAAGGGTATTCATAAGAGCTTTTCTTCTTTCATGGGCAAAAGCTATGCTTAATATTAATAGAGTAGATCCCTTGGTGTATAATGCTTTTTACATATTGCTGAATTCTATTGGCTAATGGGCTTATTCTGTTTGTTGCTATATAGGAATACCTGACGCTGAGTAATTTAATAAGAAAAGAAATGTATTTGACCCGAGGTTTTGCAGGCTGTACAATAGGCACTTGCTTTTGGGCTTCAGACCACTTCGTTCATCTTGGAAGGCAAAGGGGAGCCGGTATGTGCAGAGAGAAAGGGAGGGGAAAGGAGAGGGGAGAGGAGGAGAGGAGAGAGAAAGAAAGGGAGTAGAGGGGAGGGGAGTGGAGCAGAGCTAGGCTCTTTTTAACAACCAGCTCTCCCAGAAACTAATAGAGTGAGAATTGACCCCGCCCCTCCTGCCCCAGGAAGGATTCTGCCCCATGACCCAGATACCTCCTATTAGGCCCCACCCCAATATTCGAGATTAAATTGCAACATGAGATTTGGGGGGCTCAAAGAAACCAAAATATAGCACTAACATATATTTTAAGAATTTTTGTATCTATATTCATGCAAAATAATGGTTTTGCATGGTTTGTGGTTTTCTTCTTTTATACTATTATTCCCTTGTTTAGTACTAGGGTAAAACTGGATTCATAACATGACTACTGAAGCTGGAGAAACAAATAACTTTCTCTTCTACATTCTACATGAAATAGTGTAGAATTGGCATTAATACTTCTTTAAATAGTTAGCAGAACTCTCCAATGAAGTCATCTGGATCTGAAACTTTGGTGAAGAAGGGAGTTTTATAAATTCCTCACTAGTTATAAAACTATTCAAATAAGCTATTTTATGTTCAGTGGTGGTCGTTTGTAGTTTTTGACTAAGTGGTCCATTTTATTGAGCTTGTCTAATTTATGTTTGTAATGTTGCTTGTAGTATTTTCTCATTATTCTTTTAATGTCTACAGGTGTAGTGCTAGCCTTCATTTAATTCTTGACATTGGGAGTTTGTATCTTCTTTTTTTCTTTGTCAATCTTTTACTGAGGTTTGCCAATTTTATTAACATTTTCAAATAACCCAACAATAGCTCATTGATTTTTATGGATTATTGTTCTTTTTTCAATTTCATTAACATTTTCTCTTATCTTTATTGTTTCCTTCCTTCTACTTGCTTTTGTCTTATTTTTTTTTCTTTTTTTTTTTTTTTTTTTTTTTGAGATTTTTGGACCAGGCTGGGTTTGAACCCACCACCTCCAGCATTTGGGGCCAGCACCCTAATCTTTTGAACCACAGGCACCACCCTTTTTTTCTTATTTTTCTAGACTCCTAAGGTGGAAGTTTAGATTATTTGACACTTTTCCTCACTTTTAACACAAATTTAGAGCTATAAATTTTCTTCTTGGTGTTGCTCTAGCTATATCCCACAAATTTTGGTATGTTATATTGTATTTTCTTTCTGTTCCATGTAGGAATTACATTATAATGTATAGATTTTAGTTTCTGATGTTGACATGTTACCAGTTACCTCCCTTTATATTCATCAGCTGTCTCTTGTTTATAATTTCCTTACTGTACTATATACACTCAAAATCACATCAGTGTTGTAATTTTTTCTTCAACCATTAAACATAATTGAGAACACTCAAGAAGAGAAGGAAAACATATTCATATGTTTTCTTTCCATTGTTCTTTTTTTTCTGATGTTCCATGATTCCCTCGTTTATCATTTCCTCTCTGTTTAGAGACCTTCTAGCCATTCTTTTCGAATAGAACTACTGGAAACAAGTTGCCTTAGTTCATCTCTATCTGAGAATGCTATGATTTACTCTTCATTACTGAAGGATATTTTTACTGGATTTGAAAACCTGAGTTAGTTATTTTCTTTGAAAAAAAATTTGGGTCCACCCCCTTTAGCCTCCATGATTACTGATGAGAACTCTGCTGTCATTTTAACCTCTCCACACGCTCCCCACCCATGGTCAAGTCATCCTCTCTCTCTCATTATTTTCAAGACTTTTTTATTTTTCATTAGTTTTCAGAAGTTGTTGTAGGGATTTCTTTGGGTTTATCCTGTTTGGGATTTACTCAGCATCTTGGATCCCTAGTATACAAATTAGGCCAAATTTAGGAAGTTTTCAGTCATTATTTCTTCAAATATTTTTCAGCTCCATATTCTTTCTTCTGATTTTCTTGGACACAAAGACACAAATGCTTACTCTTTTGGTATAGCTCCACAAGTCCCTTAGACTATCCATTTCTTTTGGTCTATTTTATTTCTGCTATTTATATTAAGTAACATCCATTATTCTTTTCCTGACACCATTCTGGAAGGAGAAAGGGAGCTTCTGCCTCTTAACTGCTAGATAGGAGAAGTCCAGGTTCCCCACTTGCACACTAAGTGGGGATCACTCATCATTACTGCTGGGTACAGCTGGGAGTTGGCTGCCCCACTAGGCCTCCACTGAAAGCCCCTGGTTGGGAAGATGAGTAGAACTGCCTCCTTACTTCTCTCGAGGTGGCAATGACACCATATTGGGGCTGGCTTTAAGACCACTGATCAGTGATGAAAGTCCTCACGCTCCTGGCGTCTCAATATATAGCCTTATAAGAGTGGAAGTCTAGGCTCCCCACTCACCCTTAGCTACTAAAAGTAGGGAAAGTGTTGTCTAAAAGTTCTGTCTTGCTATAACTGGGTTTTAGTCTTCATATGAAAGCTATAAATTAGCTTCATACTAAGGCTGAGTACATTCGACACTTTTTCTTCCATTCTTGAGATAGAATATGGGGAAAGGGGCAAGGGAGGGGGGAGGATGTTGGAGGGAGGGCGATTGGTGGGATCACACCTACGGTGCATCTTAGAAGGGCACAGGTGAAACTTACTAAATGTAGAATA
>CAUYON010120841.1:0-30560 GCA_963573935.1 Arctocebus calabarensis
TATATAGTGATCAAGAAAATGCCATGAAGGCTATCTGTAACAGTACGATCAAAATATTTCTGAATGTATATGAAGCACATTGTGCCCTATGATTGCACCAATGTACACAATTATGATTCAATAAAATTATAAAAAAAATAAAATAAAATAAAATAAAGAAACCATAAAAAAAATTGATCAAGGCTATCTACAGCAACTTCCAGCCAATATCATATTGGCATGAAACCGAAAGCATTTCCACTTAAATCTCGAACCAGAGAAGGATGCCTACTGTCTCCACTGCTATTTAACATAGTATTGGAAGTCCTAGCCATCACAATCAGGCAAGAGAAGATCAAAGGAATCCAAATGGGGACAGAGGAGGTCAAACTCTCTTTTTGCAGATGATATGATCTTATACCTGAAAAACTCCAGGGACTCAACTACAAAGCTCTTAGACGTGTTCAAGGAATATAGCAGTGACTCAGGATACAAAATCAACACTCACAAATCAGCAGCCTTCATATATGCCAATAATTGTCAAGCCGAGAATAAAATCAAAGACTCCATTCCTTTTACAACAGTGCCAAAGAAGATGAAATACCTGGTGAAAGTTCACTGTAAAGAGAGTTATGGGGCGGTGCCTGTGGCAAAATGAGTATGGCGCCAGCCCCACATGCCGGAGGTGGTGAGTTCAAACCTGGCCCTGGCCAAAAACTGCAAAAAAAAAAAAAGAAAGAGTTATGAAATTTTGAGAAAGGAAATAGCAGAAGTTGTCAATAAATGGAAGAATATACCATGCATGTGGCTGGGAAGAATCCACATTGTTAAAATGTCCATACTACCCAAAGTAATCTAAAGATTTAATAAAATCCCTATCAAAGCACGAATGCCATTCTTTAAAGAACTTGAAAAAAATAGTACTTTAATTTATATGGACTTGGAAAAAAACCTCAAATAGCCAACATTACATAGAAATGAAAACAAATAAGGAGGCATCACATTGCCAGATTTCAGATTATAGTACCAGTCTACAGTGATCAGAACAGCATGGTTCTGGCACAAAAATAGAGATGGAGACACATGAAATAGGATAGAGAAACTAGAAATGAAGCCAGCCACATATCATCACTTGACCTTTGATAAGCCTAACAAAAACGTGCACTGGGGAAAAGAATCCTTATTTAACAAATGGTGCAGGGAGAACTGGTTATCCACATGTAGAAGACTGAAACTGGACCCAAACATCTCACCACTGACAAAAATTGATTCTCGTCGGATAAAAGATTTAAATTTAAGACATGAAACAGTAAAAGTTCTAGAAGAGAGTGTGGAAAACACACTTGAAGGAAGATATTGGCCTGGAGATCAGACTTTATAAGGAAGACCCCCTGGCAATTGCAGCAATACCAAAAATAAATAAATGGGATTTGATCAAGTTAAAAAGCTTTTGTACAGCTAAGGGAACCACAAACAAAGCAGATAGCATTTGGAAAGGAAAAAGATTTTTGCATGTTGTGAATCTGACAAAGGCCTGATAACTAGAATCTGCGGAGAACTCAAATTAAACAATAAGAAAAATGCAAACGACCCCTTGTATAAATAGGCAAGAACCTTGAACAGAAAATTCTCAGAGGGTGACAGATAAATGGCCTACAAACACATGAAAAAATGTGCATCATCTTTAATCATCAGAGAAATGCAAATCAAAATCACTCTCAGGTATCACCTAACCACAGTAAGATTAGTCCACATTGCAAAGTCCCAAAGCCGCAGGGACTAGCGTGGATGTGGAGAAAAGGGAACACTTTTACACTGCTGGTGGGATTGCAAACTAATGCTGCCTTTTTGGAGAGAAGTATGGAAAATCCTCAAAGATCTAAAAGTAGATCTTCCATTTGATCCTGGAACCCTATTACTGGGTATGTACGCAGAAGAACAAAAATCATTTAACACAAAGACATTTGCAACAGAATATTTACCATGGCTCAATTCACAATTGCCAGTTATGGAAGCAACCTATGTACCCATTAACCCATGAATGGATCAACAAACTGTGGTATAGGTATACCATTGAATATTATTCAGCCATTAAAAAAGATGAAGATTTTACATCTTTACATTTACCTGGTTGGAGTTGAGATACGTTCTTCTTAATAAAGTATTGCAAGAATGGAAAAATAAATATTCAATGTATTCCATACTAATGTGAAACCAACATATAACTGATTACATGTTCGTATGAACAATAAAACATGAATATAGTCTAGTATGGGGGTCGAGGAAGAAGGAATGGGGCAGGGGAGGATAACTTGCAGAGGGAGGGCATGAGGTAGGATCTGACCTAATGCGCACATTGTGTGGGTGTATAACGTGCCCCCTAGGTGAGCGGCTCTTTTACAACTGCAAGTTTACCCTGGAAGTGAGAACAATGTAACCTAAAAATTTGTGCCCTCATATTAATTTGAAATAAAAAAAAACAAAATAAAACAAACAAACAAACAAACAAAAACCTGCCAGGTGTGGTGGTATGTGCTACTCCAGCTGGGACAGGAAGATCGCTTGAGCCCAGGAGTTTAAGGCGCAGTCAGCTATGATTACACCACTGCACGCTATCCCAAGTGACAGAGCAAGACTCTGTCACAAAAAATAAGTAAGTAAATAAAAATAAAACATCAACAATTCTGTATTTCTGTCCATGTCAGGGTAATCACTTCCCCCAATGCCACAATGAAGACTTTCCCATACTATTCTTTCCTACTACATCTCTAATCCACCATCTGGAAATTTCGACCCAACTTCTTATCTGTTAAGCACTATTCTTTATATCCTATACCTTCTCTTTCAAGAAACATTCATCGAGCTTGCACAATCTCTGTTATACTTACCATATATTTACAACAACTCAGACTTGATCCCATGTTAAAATATTTTAGGGCTTGCTGCCAGCCAATTTGTAGCACGCTTTCCTCAACCACGAGGTTTTATTTATTTATTTAATAGGATTCATTTCATGATTGTCTGGAAAACTTTGATTTTATTTTTAGGATTTTTGATTACATTTTGTATCAGAGAATACTTTTTTCTTAACTTCAAATGTAGTAAATGGCAACATGCCCAGATATAGTGTTTTTAGATCTTAATTCCCCTCCACCCCCAAATTGGGCCTCTGCAGACATTGCTTGATTTGCTTCTAATCTTGATTTTTTCCTCCTTTGTAGCTAAATTATTCATTGTTTTATTTTCTCCTATCTTTCAGGATTTTTTTTGAAATTAAAATTCTTCACTTCCATAGGAATTGGTCTCTTTATATTAATTTTGTCTAATCCACATAAAACTCATTTGATCTGAATGTTTACCTACTTTTTGAGTTCAGGAAAGTTATTTTCTATACACTCTAGAATCATTGCTAGTTATCTATTTGTTCCAGTGTCTTCTTTAGAGATAGTAGTTTTCTTCATGTTGAATTTCTACTGTCTGCCCTCTAAATCTATCATTTCCTTTCTTAGTGTTTTAACCCCATTTTCATTTTCATTTAATTCTGGAAGAGTGCCTCAAATTTGTCCTTTTTATTACTGATTTTATTGTAGGCTTTGCCAATTAAGTAATTTATTGATTCTAAAGTATTTTCAATTTTGGAATTTCATATTCAGTTTTATAACATTTTTCCTTATTTCATCTTCCTTTCTCTGTATTATAGTTTCTCAACAAGTTTTCTTCTCACTTCAATATTTTTTCTTATCTCATTTTTCATCTCTTGCTTCATGGGGTCTTTGAATGTTATTTAGATCACGAAACATATGCTGTTTAAAATTTATTCCTATTTCCTGTAGTAAATCTTTTTAAAAGTATGCTGTTCCTTTGCCTCTTGAGTACTATATTTTCATTTCTTAAAGTTACAAAATTTTTCACATGCCTCATAATGAGGTTTTATTTTGCTTGTTTATTCATCCTTGAATGATGACTATTTTATCTGGCCTGTTATTTTTCTACAAAATAGAGTGCACAGAATTCTCTTGGATCCCATGATATTTTACACAATTTTTTTCTAATCCTCACTCAGATATTATGCCATATAATACTTTGCCTAGTCAGTTATCATACACCCTAATGAGAGATTTACTCAAACTTTACATGAGCTGAGGCATACTTTTCTCTGTGTTTGCCAAAACCATTGTTCTAGGGGCCAGATCTGAAATGGTCTGACCTTGTTTTTCTGCTACTGGAACAGGTTGAAAAAGAGACTTTTAACTTTGTGGATAATCCCTCACTCCATAACCCAGCTGCTAGCCATAAGGTAGCAGCCACAAATCTCTAGCCTCAGCTGCAGCTGCCCCTGGGTTCTACAGGACTTTTAACCACAATGGACCTGGTGTTTCAGGGTGCTATTAATGCCTTCAGAATTTGCTTTGCATTTTTCTCTCTCAAGGCCATACCACTTTCTCAATAAGTAAGTTCTTTATGTCTTTAATAAATTACAGACCGACTTGTAAAAATGTACCTGACATTTCTGCATACGAAAGATATTCTTTAGCTTTAGTGCAAGATTTCCCAGTTGTTATATTCCTTTTGATAATTTAATTGGAATTTGGAAGGGCCCTGAGCTCAAGACACCATCTTTACCTAGACATAAGGCAGGAATATCTAAATCAGTAGGAAATGTCACAGAGGATGCAATAGTCTCTCTGCTGCATGTTAGATTTGGGGGGTCAATGCAGATCCACTATCTACAGGGTCAACCATGACCCACAGTTCCCACGTGGCTCCCAAAGGCGTTTGCTGCCAATCCTAGCCTGTCTCCACTGACTTCCAGTGCTCTTTTTTCTTGTGTTGAATTTTGCTTGGTCATCATATATATGAATTTCTGCCACGGTTCACATTGTTTTTCTTGGCCCACTTAGATGAGTACCTATCACATGCCAGGCACTTTGCATGTATAATTTCATTTAATTTTCATAAAATGCTATAACATAAATAAGATTTTAATCCAAAGTTTACAAATAAGGGAATTAAGACCAAGAAAATGATTTAAATAATTTAAGGGCCACTCTATTAGCAACTATCAGAATCAGTACTCACTAGTCTGTCTACCTCAAAAGTCTGTGCTTTTAACCAATATATGAAGAGCCTCCCCTAGCTAGAGGTTTTAGATGAAAAACCAAATATATCCCATCTTCAGTATTGGCATCCTTTTGCATTTTCTGCCATGTTGTAATACTTTATCCCTATTGACTAAGAGTATATTTGATGAATATCAATTTCTATCAAACTTATACTTCCCTCCCATCTCAGAATAAAAGATAGTTCCAGAGCAACTACCTCCCTGCCAGTTCAAGATCTGATTCCCACACTTCTTCTCTACTAGTCCTGGCATCTCAGTATAGAAACAGGATCAAGTCTGTTCTGTATCACACAGTCCTTTATACACTATGGTTTATTCTGCTTCTCCCTTAAATTCTCCCTTCCAATGTCATGGAGAACTAGTTTGCACTCGCTTTGACTGTTTCCTTTTCATTCCTTAATCTACACCAGTTTTCACCCTTAAGCACTCCATTGTAATGCCTAAGCCGAGGTGGTTGCTGACTTCCTAAATTTGGGATCACATAAAGGCATTTTGTCCTCCCATTTTCAAATCACTGCACAAGACAACACAGACCACTTACTTTCCATGACTGCATCCTATTCTGTCTTCTTTCTGCTTCCTTGCTCTTTATTTTGCCAACAACTTTTCATTTTGTCTTTTTTCTCCAGCCCAAATGCTAGGACAAAGTTCCTAGCATTCTTTCCTTGAAGTTTATTATTATTATTATTATTTTGGCCTTTTAAAAATTGAAAACAATTCAGAGTTTCAATTGACAGGTGAATACTGATTGCTTCCAAATCTATGCCTAAGATCTGGCCCTTTCCCTTATGCTCTAAAATGATATTTTTAGTTGAGACAGAACTGCCTTATGAAACTATTCCATAGGCACCTCAATAATTTTATTTCTCCTTCGTCCTCTTGTATTCCTTGTAAGAGATACTAGTAACCTTATCCACAAAATCCTCTACCTCTCCTTCAAGCCCTGAATTCAGTCACCAAATTCTGCATTTTCTATTATTTTGTCATTTTTAAATAACTTTTCTCCCCTTATGCATAGTTCAGGTCCCCATTGTCCTTGCCTAAATTTATTTCTTGACTTCCACCTCTTCTGTAACTTTAAAAGAATGACTGTTTTTAAATGTAAATATAAGCATTTCATTCCCTTCCCAGAAAACCATCATCTTCAGGATAAAGACCACACTCCTTATGATTCATATTGAACTTCCTGAGCTGTCCAGAATGCTTCCACATTTCTTTAAGCCTCCCTTTGCATATACCAATTTTTTATTCTGAAATTTATCTTCCTTCCTTGCAACCTTGTCTTCCTGGGAAATTCCCAGTCATTCATCAAACATCATCACTTCTATTTTGAATTTTGACCTTATAGCCTAGAAGCACTTAGTATGTCATTTCTCTTTGCTCCCACAACACCCTATGTCAGCATTCAGCATGTGGATTTATAGTGAGTTTGTTCACTTACAGTTTCCAAAATGAGGCTGTATGCTCTTTGAAGACTAGGACATTGGTTTTCAATGGCCCACTGGACTCTGGGGTCCATCACTGCAGGTGGGCCAGGATTCCAGCTATCCTGCCATGTCATGCAGATCTCAAGTTATATCCCAACATCTTCCCCTGCCCAGTGCTGCTGTGAAAAATCCATAATGCTCTGTGCCTGTGGCCAAGTAATGTCCATGCTATATGGTGGGATTCACCTCTGAACTCAGAAGAGGGATGACTTCATTCTCAAAATAATAGATCCTCGTCCTGAATATGGTAAGACAGAACATACAGAGAATATATGGTATTAACTGGAAACTCAAGGACTCTAATGTTCTAGGATGTAAGTTATTTGTTTTACAATTTGCCTCCACCCCTAAGTAGGACAGTAGGCCAAATACAACCCCTACAGTGTTGTCCAAAGATGTGAAGATAACGTTTGCTTATGCCATTAAGGGATTTTAACTAAATCTAGGAATCTCCAAGAGGAACTTGGTTGTGGGGTTGAGTTTTCACCAAATTTTAATTTGATGGATCACTGTCTCCACTTTCAAGGTGTTTGCCTTGTTGATGTGCTCTATCTTCTCATTTATACCCTCCCTGCTTGTGCCTTGCTTCTTGGGTTGTCATTTATCTCTCTGGGTTTCAATATATAACGAATTCTATGATAAGCACTTGCTCTCATTTTAACATATCTGAAATTGAAGTGTATACTACAATTACTAACATTGAATAGTCATTGGTTGGCCAGGACCATTTATGACTTTGTTGCCACTATCTATGAAAACTTTGTCATTATTCTAGGTGACCCGACTAACTATACCCTCTTGACTAGAGAACAATTCTTTGGTAGCCTCCAACAATACGATGGCAAGATAGGGTTTTCTCCACTCTGTTTTTCTCTCAAGTAACCTGAACTCTCCATTTCCTTCACCTGTCATTAAGAAGCTTCCTTGCCACGGGCTATGATACCAGTAGTCCAGATGAGAAGTGAGCTGAGGGAAACAAGAGGACCTGTTCTGTTCATCATTATTCCAGTGCAAGGACAGATGTCATTCTGAGAAGGAAGAGGAACAGCCAGCCTCCAAGTTCCTCCTCAATACCATAGGGATTAGGAGCAAACACTTCTTTATTTTACTAAGGTAATCTAAGTGTCAGCCTCCCCACATTGCACTGTTGCTATCTGTGTTGGAAGGAAAAGAGTGTTAACTTATGGTGGCCTCCCAAAGGCCAGTTGGTGGCTTCAAGTCTCTTCCTGTGTCTTCCCATTACGCTTAGTTCTACCATTGGTATATCTGCCTGGATTCATTCAGGAAAATAAACACATGCAGGATATTCGAACAGAGAGGATTTAATACAAGCAATTGGTTATACAGATGTTAAAGATTAATGGTAAAAAGAACACCTGTAATAATTGTAGCAACAGAAGGCAGGTAGGACTGAGGGAACCAAATGGAACATCAGTGGTCACCAAAAACCAGGAGTGGAGAGAAAGGGCCCCATGTTGCCAGTGCTCAGGGATGGGGGTGCCATGTGTGGGTAATAGGTTTCGGGAGGGTGCAGCCACAGGGCCAGTGAGGGTACCTCTAAGAGCTTTCCAGGTACTGGGTCTGAAAGTAATTTTAGAAAGCCGAAGGCTGGAGCTATGACTGACTTTGCTGCTAGGGAGACGTTCCAGGAGCTGCAAACAGGAAGGCGGTCCTTCCCCCCTCCCCTCCCTCCACCTTCCAGTTTCCTTCAGTGCCTCTCAAAGAACGGAAATGAACAGAAATCTATTTAGCAGCAGAATCTGGGCAAAGTAGTTTGCAGACTCCTAGTAGAATGTAGAGAAAAGGTGGGCTTGGGGCTCAGAGACAAAGATACAAATGGCACAGTAAGCTACTGAGCTCTCTACAGCTGGTCACTGCCTGGAACTGGAGACATTTTTCCTTCTATATATGATATTTGTACCAGAAGACAGGCCTCCAAGGAGAGGTGATGTAGGGAAGACCACATTTCCCTAAACTGGTGTGAGAAAGACCCCCATTCCCTGTGCTGCCCCTTCCTGATCACCTTCCGTAGCCTGATAAGCACAAGACACCATGAGCAAAACAGCCTACTGATGAAAGGTCTCTGGATGCTGGAGGCGGAGGCTGTGCTCAAAACAGCCTACTGATCATTAAATTGTGAGGGAAAGAACTTAATTAGTGTGTGCCATGTGACCATTCTTAGTTTAAGGTAGGGTTTCTCCACCTCAGGGCTATCAACTTTTGGGGCTGGATCAGACTTTGCTGTAAGGGGCATCCCGTGCCCTGCAGTGAACTCAGCAGCCTGCCTGGGCTGTGCCCATGGATGCCAGCAGCATCCTGCCCCAAGTGGTGAAGATGAAAAACTCCGTAAGGGACAAAAACATTCCCCCACTCCCTGGTTGGTAACTATTAGTCTAAGGGTAAAGAACGAAGGCTTAAACCTTTCAGTGAGTTTTCTGGGGGGTATTCCCTAATTTCTACATGTACTTCTCAACAAGATCAGGAGACATAGTAATGTCTTCCTATTGTAACTATATCCTCATTTCTGGAACACTCCATGTCTTTTCCACAGGGGTTGAATATATCATGGGTAAACCCCTTCTCACTTTTCTCATAAGAAGGGGAGTGGATATTGTAACTTACATTCCTTAAAGTATGAATTATTTGGTCTAAATAACTTTAAGGCTGGGCACATAAGCTCATGCCTATAATCCCAGCATTCTGGGAGGCTGAAGCAGGAAAATTGATTGAGGCCAGGAGTTTAAGACTAGCCTGAGCAAGAGCCAGACCTCATCACTATAAAGAAACACAAAAATTAGCCAGGAGTGGTGGAGTGTGCCTGTGGTCCAGCTACTCAGGAGGCTGAACCACTAGGATCACTGCCATGTGATGATAGCATGATACCACTGTACTCGACAGGGCAACAGAGAAATGCTCTGTTTCAAAAAATGAAATAAAATAAAATAAAATAGAACAAAACAAAATTAATAAAAAAAAATAACTTCAAAGGGCTTCATCAACTTTCTCCAAGTGCACTCTAGCCCCCAGCTCCCGGTCTGCTCCAAGGTCTCTCCACAACTGTGTGGTGGCAATATCATAATATTCAGGAGGTGATCGCCTTCCCCTAACTCACACCCCACCCATGATGAAACTGTCTTTCCCAGAAACAGTGCCGTTCACACTGGTATTATAAAGGAGAGGAATTTTCCATATACGCAATGTAATCTTCCTCTTACTCCAGAAACCACGTCTCCCCAGGTGGTGTGTACATCATGAGTTTCTCCTTATTCATTCTCTGACTACCAGTTCAAGCCTACTGATAGACCTGCTGATAGACCAGGCCCTCTCCAAGCAACGAAGCCATTTAGCCTTCCATAGGGGAAACTGTACCCTGGTCTTTAACATAAAACTAGATTCCTGCTTGAGAGAGCGAGGGAATCACGAGAACAGCATGCGGGTTGTGTGCCTGCCAGAGATCAGAAAGCTGGCCTCCAGGAGGAAATGTATATTTGAGGCGTGGCAATAATAATTATGATAAAGACTCTGGATTTCAAAGGTCTCTGGATGCTGGAGGCAGAGGTTGTGCTCAAGGTCTGCAGTTTTGCAAAAACAAAGGCGCAGGCTTCTATCCGACCTTCTCCGTGTCCTCCTTAGTCAGTGCTAAGGTCCGACAAGCAGCTTCTGTTTACTTTCCGTTATATGATAATAAACATGGACCCCAGGTTTACTGGGGAGGGCTCCTCCCAGAGTTCCTCAGTCCCCCAGCACAGACCTTGTGTCAAGCCTCTTCATTCTGGGCACCAAGACCCCGTCATCTGGTGACCCCAAACCCCTTCAGCCTTCTGTAGCTATGACATCTTTCTTTATGATGTACAAAATCTTATTTTAGATAGTAAGCCACTACTATCCCGAGGGAAAAGCAATAAGAACAAAGATACATTTTCATCTTCTCTGGAACTGGGAGATGAGGTGGGAAGATGGGAGATTGTTCTACTCTCACTGGCTTAATAACCTGACCTCTGTAGTAGTGGCCCAGATATTTATTACAGATAGTCTCGAGCATCCGATTTTGGCAATAGTTATGGATAGCTAAAAAGTGCAAAGGCTTGTTTATAAACATAACAAACATTTGGGAACAAACATAAGGGAAGTAACTCTCAGTCAAATAGTAAGGAAAAACCCAGAGCTGACATCCTTTCTCATTTTGGAAATAAAAAGCCTTGTGTTTCACATATAACTTGCGCACTCTGCCATATTTCAACTAGCATGTGTCTATTTCTGAGATCAATGTTATAATGCTTCCTTTAGGTTTACAGGAAAAATTGCTATCTTTCACAGCAAAAATCAGTAGAAAGGATACCGGAATTTGCAAGGCATGAGTTCTAGACAATTTTTTTGCCATTAGCCCAATGTGTTTCATTTAACCTCTTGGGCTTCAGTTTTCTCATTCATAACAAGAAGGGAATGAACGAGTTTATTCTAAGTTTATTTTCCAGTTTCATGATTCTGTAAACCAAAGATTACATTCCATAAAACATGGATAAGATAAAAAATGCTCCCACTAAGACAAGGACAGCATTAGTCACTGTCATCATTCAAAGGGAAGTCGACTCATTGTGGTAGGCCATATAAATCTTTGTCAGTGGCTTTGGTACAAGAGTTACCCAAATCCACTTTCATTTCGAACAATACATTATTATAAATAGTCAGATCGTAAACAAAACCTGGAAAATTCTCTCCTTTTTAGGCTTATTCATTCACGAGGAGATTTATACAGTACAAAATTTGCCTTCAAATAAACGGTTTCGTTGTGGTAAAAATAAGAGATGATGAGATGAAGCAGTAATCTAAGACTTTAGTGGAATACACTTTTTTCCAAACCAGTGAGAAATCATTATTACAAAGTATTCTCTTTTGGTATGAATAAAAGCTGATCAATATGTAAACATTGAGATTTCTTTCCATAAATTGTGGATTTGCAGAATAATTGGTACATGCCTAAGTAGTATTTGTTACTCTAGCTTGTAATTACTCCATTTATTTTCCCATTCTCTCTTCATCAGTTTGATCATTTTTTTCTTTCTTTTGAGGCCCCAAAACACAGGAAGAGTTACAGCAAGTTTGTGAAAACAGCTTTACATGAGGGAATGATTATAGTTTCAATCATCAACAAAGAACTAAACAAAGGAGTTGAGTGCTGGGAAAGCCACCAGACATCACTAATTCAGGTTCCGTCGCTCAGCAGTTATTTCCTAAAATTGAGAAAGACCTTTAGTTTAATGTTTTTCCATCATCTTTAAGTACTGGGAACTATTGACCTTTATAGTTATTTGAAATACATGACACCTTTACTTATAATCAACCATTCTATATCTAATAATTAGATTTTGGAGACTCAGAACACCCAGAAAGTTGTTTTCCATTGTCCATGTAATAATATAAAATTGGAACTATTCTTGGATAAAGTTCCAAAACAACAGGGACCACACTTCAAACCAAGTTGTGCAATACTTATGTGGGACATGTAAAGATAATATTTGATAGCCAATTATGCAATATTTAGTTGACCACCTGCCTTTATCCTATGAAGAAAGTGGGAAGAGGTACGGGGGGAAAGATCAAATGAAAAGATAATATTTTGGAGAGAGCTGCTGTGGTACTATGAATCCCACCCTGCCCGTGAAGTAGAAGTCAGAATGGGCAGAGAATTGGTGTTAGGGAAACCACTTCCATAGCTTAATTGACTCCTCGGAGCCTGACTGCCATGGTGGATTTGAGTGTTCCTCATTATGATAAAATCTAACATCTGAAAGCCTGGTGGGTGGTAGAACAAAGATGAGTGTGTTGAAATCAGCCTGCATGCCCAGAGGTTTTTGTCACTCAGGATTTATGAGTTTTCTATGAACCATATAAATTCTCTTTATATAGAGAGAAATGAAATAGAGATCATCCTAGACACTGTCCGAGAAGATTCTGCAGGGGCAAAAAGACTTATAGCAGAAAGAAGTTAGAAGTATACCAAGGGGTGCCAAGAGGCTGAGACATAGTTAGGGATCAGCTGGAAGGATGCATTTGCTTGTATCAAGGGAACTGAGGATGTGCTTTGTATGGATTATTCCTGGGAAGCAAAGCCTGAGACGAAGGTTTGCATACAGGTAGCTATTTTAGAAAGTGAATTAAAAGAAGAGGAAGAAACAGTTAAGAAAGAACAGGAAAGGGCAAAGCCTGTACATGTGTGTGTTATTGAGCTGAAAGGTGGGTAACTGGAACAAAAGTCCACCATGACCTCCTGGGAGCAAGGTACAATGTCCTTCAGGGTTGTTCACATGAGAGATGGGGAAAAAAAGCACTTTGCCATGAGACATCAGCTCCCTCACACTTTCCTGTGTGTTTCAAGTGGGTTCCAGAGGTACCATTCAGAGCAGCATCAAAAAATCCCCAGTACAGAAAGCAAGAATTGCATAGTATGCAGGAGATAAGATGCCACCAGGTTGCTTCTGAACTTCACGGTTGCCACAGTAATGACTGAAGGCAATCAAGTCAAGAAGATGTGAGAGAAGGCCCAAGAGATGTCTGATAGATAGCACATCTCTAATCTCCCCCACCAAAAAAACATTCAAAGCAGTCAGCTTTTACTTTTGACAAACTCAAAGAGAATATAGATTATCACAACAGTATTCAGCAAGTTCTAAGTTTTCTGTTGCTTTTCTCTTCTAGCCCTATCCCCTTCCTGTAACTCTGCTTTTATTATTTAAAAAAAATTATAATTATGACAGTGGGCCAGAGTTGTTAATTACAAACCCAAGTCTGAATTGAATCTTCAAGACCAGTGGACATTTGATCATCTAAGATGACTAGAAAAATCATGAGGCTTGACCTAGAGAGTATATTTAAAGGAAAAGTAGATAAAAAATAAAGCAGCTTTATAATACTTACAATATGATATGCTTGTGCAACATAACAGTGGTATATGTAATAAAGTCTTAGTTTTGGCTCTGCCATCACTTTTAAGTTTATAGTTCTGTAGAAGGTCATTCTAAGTAAGTGTCAACTTTTCTTCTATCATATCACCTTGCTCATTTCCTTCCTAGACTTACAAAACCTGTATTTATTTCCTATAAATTTATTGAAAATGTATTCATTAACTCATTTATTCTTGTCCCCACCCATTAGGGTGTATGCTCTGTGAAAATAGAGACTATGCTATATCCTGGTATCTTGCATAGTGTCTGGCATTTGGTTAACACACAATAAATATTAAATTAAGGAATGAATAACATATCTCCTTTTAACAAGACTTGGGTTAAACCAAATTCCATAGGTGAGACTTCTTGGAGCCTTTAAAATACTTTTTACAATTTTACAATGGAGCTACAGTAAGAATTATAGCTTAAACATAGAATTTGGGGAGGCCCTTAGGGAGATAATGCCTTCTGTAACATATTTACATACTTTTAAACACTTTCATTAGTGTTTATTTATTTAATGTGTGATACACTTTTAAAAGGATAAATCAGCTTAACCATTTATTACAAACAATCAACACTTTTCTTCTTTAAGGAGTAAGATTCATAAATCCATTTAGAGATTTCTCCCAGCACATGATTTCTTCTTCCTTAAGAGTTGAAAGGTTCCTTTAACATCACTTCTATTCACTGCTAAAATCCACTGGGAGGATGAGCTTTTGAGAGGTAAACTTTCTCTTTTGAAATAGATCATCATTATAATGCTGACTTTACTTTTAAACATCTGGTGATTAATTTAATTTCTAATTCATTAGACTAAAGCAAAATGCCAAATCATAGCTTACCAGTTTTGGTCCTTAAAGTTATTTTTCAGCCATTAAGTGATATGGTTAACTACATGCCTCAACTAATAAATTTCAATTATTACTTATCCTGAAAAAGTTAAGGAATGGTTTGTATAACCATAAATAGATGTGAAGAATAGTTTGAGTTATACATTATAGAATTCAAACATTGTCATCCATTTTATTACTTTTCTCCTTTTTAAAAATCAATAAAAAATTTGTGAAGCTTCTAACAGAGAAAACAATGTCAAGTATTTACTTTAATGTACCATTAAAATATTTTCAATACTTTGCCCCACCCCTCTTCTCTAACAAACAACCTTGAGCATTTTAAGTTCAGTTTGAATTGCAATTAAAAAAAAAATACAGAGTATCTTCTTTCACTGGCATACCACCCTGAACATGCTTAGCTAAACATCAGATTAGGTTCTTTTAAAGTCTTTAGTCACTGAAAAGTTTATATACCTAAGCTATAATTCTTACATGATTTGGCCACATAAAGGCTGGGTCATGATATGATTCTACCATAGGTGTCCAACCCACAGACCATAAGAGAATTATGTGAAAACTTTTTTGTTTTTCTGTGGTGTCAGACAGACATCATAGAACTATACATGATCTTTTTTACCTGCTCATCAGATTTTGATAGAGTTTGTGGTCCAGGATAATTCTTCTTCCAATGGGTTACAGAGGAAAAGAAAGGTTGAACATCCTTGTAGAGAGATGGAGCACATACTAATAGAAAGAAAAGACAGCAGGAAAAATTGGGAAGAGATCAGGAGATAGAAACAAAAAAATACAATAGGAAATTTTAAATCTGGAAAAAGTATTTCAAATCTTTGGCTTTAAAAATGTTAGATATTTTTTTCATTTCAGTGACCTGTGTGGAATTTGTAATACCCTACTACTGGTTGCTAGAATATAAATTTATATTTGTTGCCAATTTTTAAAGTTGAATTTCAACTCAAACCTCTTGGACTGGAGTTTTGTGAACTATAGACTTAATCACACAATATATTTTTCAGTCATTTTCATCCAAGTAAAATATTTACCTGAAATCCATTTAAGATGACAAAAATACACATTCAAAGTCACTTTTCAGGACTCTGGGAAAATATCAGAGTAGTAAATAAGCATCAGAAATCTGTCTCCTCAATTATACAACAATTGAACTGGCAGAAACTATTTGATTTAACTATGTTGTAATTTTAAAGTCTATTGGAAGCTTACGACTTCCAGGGGAAGGCTTGGACGATAAGTTGCAATTAATTTCAGCCCTTGGCACAGTGGCAGCTCTCTATCCCTCAACCCTCAGCCCTGTATTCCTGAAGCAGCTTGCACATAGTCTACAAAGCCACAGTGGACAAAAAGGACCCTGGCCTACAAATATTGGGAGTCTGTACTTTGCTGCTTTTAAGCACACTGATGTAATGAAAGAGGCACCAGCCACTGTCACTATATCATTCCCCATTATTCAAGACCCTCTTCCTAAAGCTGAAGTGACTTCCAGGGTATTTAAAGGGCCATTGCCTTTTCTCACTCTTTTGTTTTTCTCTTTTTCTGTTTTGGGAAATAGACATTGAAGACTAAGACATCAAAGCAGCCACATATACAGAGAAAATCAGAATGCCACTGCACATACAGGCTCAGAAGAAACCTGAGAAAATCATAAGTTAGCACCTTAGGCTGATCCTTGCCAGAGAAACAGCCTACAACAATAAATCAAAATAACAAAAACAGAAAAACCGAGATTCCTGAGGAAGAGGAAGAATTTGATTTTCAGAGCTACCATGTTATTAAATTCACATTTCCAGTTGTGAACAAAAATTAGCCATGCATACAAAGAAATAGGGAAAAATGGGCCATTCATAGAAAAACAACAACAACAAATTTTCCCTGAAAACAACTTGTCAATGGATATACTGGACAAAGATTTTAAAACAACTAAAAGATGTCTTAAAGATGCCCAAGAACTAAAGAAAGACATTAAGAAAGTCAAGAAAATGACATTTTAACAAAATGGAGACATCAGTAAATAGAAAACCCAAAAAGAACTTAAAAAGAAATTCTGGAAGTGAAAATTTCAATAACTGCAATGAAAAATTCACTCAAGGGATTTCAAAGCAGATTTAAGCAGCCAGAATTAGTAAACTTGAAGATAGGACAATTAAAATTATTTAGTTCAGGAACAGAAATAAAAAGGAGAAATGTGAACAGAGCTGAAGGGACCTTTCGAACACTATCATGTAGACCAGAATACACTTTGTGGGAGAAGAGAGAAAAAGAAACAGAAAATATTTAAAGAAATAACGGCCAAAAAATTCACAAATTTGATGCAAAACGTAAATATAAACATCTAACAGGCTCAATCAACTCCAAGTAAAATGAACTCAAAATGATCCCCACCAACACACATCATAATTATATTGTCAAAAAAGCAGCAAAAGAGAACTGACTTGTCACATATAAGTGATGCTCAGTAAGACTGTCAGCAGACTCGGTGCCTGTAGCTCAGGGGCGAGGGCACTAGCCATGTACACCAGAGCGGGTGGGTTTGAACCCAGCCTGGGCCTGCCAAACAACAACTACAACCAAAAAATAGCCGGGCATTGTGGCAGGCACCTAGTTAGGCAGCTGAGGCAAGAGAATTGCTTCAGCCCAAGAATTTGAGGTTGCTGTGAGCTGTGATGCTACCGCACTCCATCAAAGGTGACATATTGAGACTCTGTCTCAAAAAAAAAAGAAAGACCGTCAGCAGATTTCTTATCATAAATGCTGGAGCCAAAAGGCAATGGATTAATGTATTCAATGCTCTAAAAGAAAGAAAAAAAAACTATTAAACAACAATCCTATGTCTGACAAAACTTTCCATTGAAAGTGAAGGAGAGAATTAATACATTCCCATATAAATAATAACTGAGGGAGTTTGTTACCACTAGACCTGCTCTGCAAGAAATGGTAAAGAGATACCTCAAGTTCAAATGAAAGAACATGAGAGAGTAACTCAAAGCCTATGAATAAATAAAGATCTCAATAAAGGTAAATACACGTACATGGAGAATTATAAAAGTAGTATTGTAACAATGGTGCTAACATCATGTTTTGTTTTATGTGATTAAAGAAACTAGTACTTTTTTTAAAAAAGTGATCATTAGTCTAATAGCTAGTGTTATTATACTTTGGTTTATAACTCCACATTTTGCTCTCTACATCATTTAATAGACTAATGCATTAAAAGTATCAGTTTATGGGCACAATGGACTACAATGATGTTTCCAACAAAAATATCACCTAATACACAGGCAAGCAGTTCATCAAAAGTAGAATGTGTCAACCAGACACGGTGGTTTAGATCCATAATTCTAGCACTATGGGAGGCTGAGTGGGTGGATTGCTTGTGCTCAGGAATTTGAGACCAGCCTGAGCAAAAGTGACCATCTAAAAAAAAAAAAAAAATAGAACCCCCCCCTCCAAAAAAACTAGCCAGGTGTGGTAGTCCCAGCTACTTGGTATGCTGAAGCAAGAGAGTCACTTGAGCCCAGGAGTTCTGAGATTGCTGTGAGCTATGATGCCAGGCACTCTAACCTGGAGCAACACAGTGAGATTCTGCCTCATAAAAATAAATTGAAAATAAGTATAATATGCCATAAACAAATTAAATGTAGTTAAGAAACACAAACATAGCTCAATATGCTAAAAATTTTGTTCATCTGATACATAGTGATAATAAATCAAAGAGAAAAAAAATCAATGTCAAAAGATATTTGACCAAATTCATGGGCTCCTTGTAAAGGATACATCCTAACCACTAACAGAGAAAAATCTATTAAGTAATATAGGTTAACTATACTGACATGTACAAAACTAAACATTAAGAAAAAACATGATAAACTAAATTGGAATGTGGAGAGAATAGAAAGCAACCTCATATGTTGTGAAAACATGGACCTTATAAAATAAAACAGAAAGGTTAAAAGTAAAGGGATGTCCTGTTAGTTAGGCTTTAACTATGGGGGAAAAGTGGATAAGGTTGCAAGCACTCAAGGTTTTATTTCCTTGTGATGATGTATACAGGGCTGGTTCAACAGTTCTATTCATGAGCGACCCAGGTTTCATCCCTTGTACTCTCATCAAGTGTGACTGGAGATGCTATTGGAAACCAGTCATTATGTTACATTTCAGACAGCAGGAACAACCCATGGGCAGGAAGGCAAGGCTCCTCCCTTTAGAACACACCCAGGAAGCCGTACAAACTGCTAATATCACCTATATGCTGTCACACAAAACTTAGTCACTTGGCCATAATTAACTCCTTTCATCAAGGGGTAAAAGCCATTTCCCCTTTGAATCTAGGCTTGCATTGTGACTTGTTTTTGGCTGATAGAATTTAATTGATATGCTATCAGTGACTTCTAAAGCTAGGTCTTAATAGGCCTGTAACATCCATTGCTACTATTGAGAATCCATGCCCTGAAGAAGCTCAGACTGCCCTTACTAAAGCAGGAAAGGTCAAGAAGACTACTGGGCCTCCCCACTGAAACTAGTACTGACTTCCAGGTATGTAAGTGAGTTCATCTCGGATTTTCTAATCTTCCAGGTAATGTAGCCCAGTGAATATGTTCAAACAAAATTGGGAGTGGAACCACTAAATGGATCCCTACGGTGAGAATTAATGAATAAGATAGATTTTGTTTTTATTGTTGGGGATTCATTGAAGGTATAAAGAACCAGTTTACACTGCTTGCTTTTGTTAGGTAAAATCCCTCTTATAATTGTGTCTCATCCTAAGAGATGTGTCACACACCGTGATCCCCAGCCTCTAAGCCCCTTCCTCTCCACTCTCCCCTTGCCCCACCCCCTGCCATGGACTAGCATCAACTGTCCTCATATCTGAAGTGAATACATTGGATTCTTGCTGCTACTTTCCTGCGATGCTTTACTAAGACGAATATGATTCAACTCCATCCAGGTTAATGCAAAAGATGGAAAGTCACATCTTTTTTATTTGTGGCTGAATAGTATCCCACAGTATACATATACCACAGCTTGTTAATCCATTCCTGGATTGGTGGGCATTTAGGCTGTTTCCAAATTTGGCAATTGCACATCGAGCTGTGATAAACAGTCTAATGCAAATGTCCTTATGATTAAATGATTTTTTCCTTCTGGGTAGATGTCCAGGAGTGAGACTGCAGGATCAAATGGGAGGTCTAGTTTGAGAAGTAGTGAATAAGATACATTTTTAAGATACTAGGTGTGGGCTAGGTTACACAGTAGATAACTGAAACAATTGCTCCTTTCTGGAGGGAGATATTGGATAGATAGAGGACAAAGGTAAGACATAGTTTTACTTCTCACTTCATGATTTTTTTGTACTTTTTGACTTTTAAACCATTTTCATACACTGTATTACCTTTTAAAAATAATTTTATTTTAAATGAAAAAAGTGTTATTCTGCAAAGCAACAAAAAAAGATGCAACTGTTCCTGTGGAAATTAAAAGAATGACTTATCCCTAGTACTGCTAACAATGTAGAGAGAGGGGGGAAATTTTTCAGGAAGATTTTATCACAAGAAATTTGTACCAAATGTCTTTAAGATATGCATGTCCTTTGTTCTAGCACCTTGTTGTTAAGAAACTTATCTTAAGGAAATTAACTCTGAGTAAGCATATTTACTCAAATGTGCTCATAAATGCTTTATAATAGCTAAAAATAAAACTTTTGGAAATCTAAATGATAATAATACATTGTTTACCTGAGTATCACTTCCACATAGTGAAATACTATGTAGCCATCCTAAATCAATTTATTCACTTAAGAAACTAATTATGGTATATTATTAAGTTTTAGAACATAATAAAATGGGATATATGGTATTGCTACCCTGCACAGCTCCTGGAGTCATAGACCACTGGATGTATACACTGTGTGAAACATTTTTCTGGGAAAAATATTTGATGGGCATAGCAAGACATCAGTCCTGGATATTTAAATTATGACTGACTTTAATTTCCTTTTCCTTTCCATTTTCCAGAAAAAAAAACCCACTTTCTTTCAGATATTCAAAGACTTATACATTTAGAATGAATTATTTTATAATATATATGTTTTACACAATAGTAAATAATATTTAATTCTACATATAAATTATGCCAACAATTGAAAGTGATTTGACTGAATTTAGTAAAAATGGAAAATAATTTATCTTTATGCAACAAAATTTAAAAGTACCTATGACACCTGAAATTTAGTTTAACTGAAGTTTAAAAAATTTTTTAAACAGAAAAAAATCACTTGGAAGTGTCATCAACATACATATTCACGACTTGGTGCCTGGTTGTGTATCCATACTTCACCCAAATGTTTATACTCTGTGCACAATTCACACAGTATGAAGATGTCAAGTATTGATTTATAAAGAATTTTTAAAATAGTTTTACTCCTAAAGCCATTGCTGAATCATGTTTCTTAAGTTTAAGCCATAAGTTAGTTACTATCATGGGACAGAGGCAGATATCCTTGGCAGGAAAGGTTCACAGGTTTTTCTAACATTTGATCCCCTAAGTGATTAGCCATTTGTCCCCTTTGTCCTCACTAACAGAACTCAATTCTGGTCAGGTACTGGACAGCTTTATGCATCAGGAAGGCTGATACATTGAGGATGAAGGAATGGAAAAATGCAAAGAAGCTGGTCCTTGATTATGTTATTAAAATATTGAATTAGCGAGCTCTGGAACTTTCCTCCCTTTGGAGACTTTTTGCCAATTGAGAGAATATTTTTTCCTTTTAAGTCACGTTGCACTAGATGCTCTGTTGCTTGGGAGTGAGAGCACTCCAACTGATGTAGCCCGTTACAGGACCTATACCTTATTTATCAGCTTTAATTTTTCCTAAAGCCCTGCTGCTGCTGTGTGAAGGGATTGAAATAAAAAAATATTTTAGTTAATTGTGATGAAGAAAATTGTGATATATTCCACCCCAACCCAAGGAATCCAGATAACTTCACAGATTGAAAAATCTATCCATCAAAACGATCAAGAGACAAGTTCACATGAGTAACAGTATGATAGTAAATAAATAGGCTGCACACAAAATGTAAGATAATGAAGATTCATTGTACTCATCAAAGATGATAATCAGTAGTGGTTTTTAAAAAGGGATGCCAGTGCGTTCCGGGTAGGGGCTTCTTCCAGGGAGAGATGTTGTGAAACAGATCAGTGTGCCAAAAATGTGTTACCTCAAAATCAGCTTACTATGGAGGGAAAGAAAAGAAAGCTGTCTTGGGGAGAGTGTTCTCAACAAAATCCTCCACCAACTCCCTCGGGGAACCTCTGTAAGTGGGATGGCCCTTCCAAATTGTACTGAATTAGAGTAGGAGACCGGGATTTTATGCCTCTCCTTGACCGGTTGTTGGGGTCAGACCGCCCCTGGGAATAATACCTTAGTCAAAGTAGTTCACTTCAATTTATAGCAATTCCCAAAGAGGACCACACCTTGAGAGGTGTCAGTGGATTACACCCTCCAATACGGGGCAATAATCCTTCAGTCCTAAGGGAAAACCTAGTCAGTATCACAGAATCAACTCTACAATAGATCCTTTCTTAGAAGGTGGTAGAAAATCAGATGGATACTTTTTATTCACCCATTCAATGTTACAATCATACAGTCATTTTGATGATAATTATTTTTTCTTTAAAACATTGGTCAAAATAAAGGTAAGGTTGAGCTTTGAAACATGTAGAAATAGCATCATAGAAAATGCTGTGTCTTCCTTCCTTTTACATTTGCAAAGCAAAACTTGAGGACTCATCCAAACATGACATGAACTTCAAATTTGTTCCACACGATATTCTCTGATGAAAAGCTACTCTGTTAAGTAAATCAGTGAATATGCCTTTACCTAAAGCAATAATGTAAAAAAATTACTCCTTACAGTATGTTCTAGTAGAATTTGGGGAGTTAAAAGGTCAACAAAAGGAGTTGTTTAATAACTAGGATAGGTTTCAAGTGTTGTTACAGTATAAATTCAGTAACTGAACAATTATTATGTGCAGTAAGTTTATACATAATATACCCTAACCACATACCCACAAAATACATCTTCAATCTTTTAGCTATTTGAAAGTTACTTTTCTAGGGTTGTCCATAAATCATCAGTCACTTCCCTGCTGATTATATTGAAGGTACAGAGAGAAGCTCTACCTTGAGAATAGTCACTTTAGTTGACCATTTACAAACTTGTCATTCTGTGAGATTTTTAACCAGTAAAGATAAATTGAAAATAATATCAATCCATTCAGTCTGTAACAAAACCAGTACCTTTAGATGATGTTATCTCAATGCTGAACACCATCAACTCCCAAATTACCCCCTAAAAAATTATGTGAAGCTAACCAGAGGATGTTTTGTTTTGTTTTTAAAGTCACTCACCTAACCACATACATCTCTCTTCTAGTGTCATAGACACAGGCGCTGTATGACCCACAGACTCAAGATAACCCTGACTGCTGGATGACCCAGACTCACAGACTCAAGATAAACATTACTGCTGGGGAGCCCCCCCACCCATGCAGAGAGCAAATGGTAACTGTTCTGGAGGAAAAGGTTGATTGGGACAAGAACAGGAAGACTGAAGTCTAGACACCAAGGTTAAGAAGGGGAGAATATTGGAAAGAGAGAGTTTATATAATAGCCCTGGACCCAAAAGCTCCTGTCTCCCTTTCAGAAGACGGAGTCAAGCTCATTATGGAGTTAACCCCCAGCAGTTTACTGGTATTGCAGTGCTTCTGAGCTATGACCTAAAAAAAAGAGAGGGGATGGAAAAGCCAAATAAAGTGACATAAAGAAATTCCCATCCTGGTCCTACGGTTGTCTGGTGAGCTATTTCTATACTGTATGTACATAAACAGCTCTTCTTGGGCGGTGGTTTAATGTCTCTATACCTTCAATTGCAATTACACCAAATGGAGCTGCAACAAATCTTCATAATGCCAATCTCATCTTTCCACCTCATTGACAGCTCAGGAAATGCATCTGAAATTCATAGTAGCCTCATAGCCTATGGCAAGAGAAATCCATGCTGCTAAAATTTTATTTTAGAATTCAAGCTGGTTTTCCTCAGTTTAGGATGCTTCATTTTGTAATCTTTTGCTGCCTACCACACTGTATCAAAATAACCAGCCAATATTGTTCAACTGTCAGGGGCCTCAGCTGCCTCTGAATTTTATCAGTACAAATAAATACTGGAACATGTTAGAAATAATCCCAAAAGATTGGAACTAACATTAATAGAATTAAGAGCAGTGGAAAAAAATATGTGTAAACTTTGACTTGACTGCTCCCCCTTTCCATTGCTGATTTAAAAAAAAAAAAAGGTTGACTAGATGTTCAGACTGATTTAATGTTTAGGCTGATAGGGATGCTAGGCTGGATCCCAAATTTGTGCAATGTTCAAAGAGAGAGAGAGAGATTTTAAAATCCCAGAAAAAGATATTCCCAGATTAATGGCATTGCCCGAATGCCTTGGCTCCCTGCACCCCACCAGGAAGGTTTATTATTTTCTGGTAAAATGTTGCTCGGATGGGGAGTGGTAGTCAGCGATGCGTCAGAGCTGCTCTTTGAACACATTAAAAAGCTGAATGCACAACAAAGAACAGATGTTCCAGCATGCCTTATTTATGCACCCATCAGCAATCTTCCAGTGACCACAAAACACAGCCTCTCCCCCTCCTCCTCTCCATAATATTATTTTCTGATAAACTCACCCTCTTTATTAATGTATTTCTTTTCTGGCCCCAACTGAACTCCTGGGTAATTGTCTACGTGTGTGTGTGTGCACAAGTGTGCATGCATGTGCATGTGTGAGCGTGCTATTTGAAAGTCTGCCTCCATCAAAGCTGAATTCTATTGAACTGTGGAACAGGTGTGGATTCTGCAATTAGATCACATTTCAGAGAGAGAGACACTGAGGGTAATAACGGCGGTGCATTCTTCACAGTCGAATGCAGCACCATAGCGACCGGCAACAATGAAGGAGAGGTATTAGTATTAGGGGTGATTAATTTTGATAATTCAATCATCTGAATTGAATACAGCCACAAGACACTGAGGATGTGTATTTGGGGCTCACCAGCTGTAAGAAAAACTTGTTTTACTGGTACTTATCTGAAATGCCCCACTCTCCCATCCTCTCCGCTCACAATTGGAATGGAAGTAGCTATTAGGAAGTGAGATATAATGCAGATTAAATGTTATGATGGATCTAGATACTGTTGGATTATTAAAACTCATTTGCTGCCACTGCTTTTTAAAGGCATAGCACCTTTGTTTAAACCTTCAGCTCTTGATCTCTGAGCTTTAAAATGTAGGAGGTGGAGGAGTGATGGGGAGGGGTTAGGTGGAGGAAAAGAATTTTGGATTTAAAGGGAAGCAAGAATATTTCCTCTTCCTACACAAGAAAGCTGTATTTTTCAGTGAACGAATCTAATCTGTGACCTCAATTTGAGCTCTGGAAAAACATGATACATTAATATAGAGAATACTCACCCTCACAAATTGATTTAATAGACTGAAAGTAAATAGTGCAACCAATTCTCACAACAATATTTGGCCAATTTGGGGACTTCTGGATCTGAGCGGCATTTCCTTAATATATTACATGTTTCTATGAAGTGGGAAATACTTGGGTGCAAACTAAATGGTATAAAATCAGCCCTTGGGAGAGCTCCAGCTGCTCCCTGGGGCATCCCAGAATGATGCTGTGGGCCGGCTAGCAGCAGCTGCTATCTCTGAAAGAATAAAGGGAGTCAGACAATAGAGGGGAGGTGTTTGCACAAAATGAAGTCACAGGCATCCTATGTATACATCAGAAACCTGCCCCAACGAGAGAGATGTGGATACTTGGTAGGGTACAGATTACCCCACCACACGGGTACAGGTGTAGGAGCTCAGAAGGAGCACTCTGCTCTTTGTCCAGTGGTCTTTGAACTGAGGATGGCTCACAGTGTGGGATCTGCACAATGGGATATGGGATTCCAGCCAGGATACTGCCAAGGCCAGAACTCTTTCTCTGGCAACAAAATGAGCTCTTCTGATGAAAAATATGAGGGATGGGAAATGGTTCTTTTGTCCATAATGCTACTTCATACTGAGAAATCTGAAAGCAGTACAGAAATTTTCAGTTTTGTATAGGTGGCCTAACCAAGATTCCTGGCAGAAACATTATGTTTTCTGGATAAGAAATAGTAAAGCAAGAGTGATGGCAGATGAGTACCTGTCAAAACCCATGTGACTTTTCTATTGCTAACCAATTCATTAATTTTCTGGCCACTAAATTCTATCCAAAATTTTTTACTTCTCTCTCAATAAGATGGAATAAAGTTCTCTTATTAATTACCTGAATCTAGACACAAGACTTTGACCTTGAGTAAATCACTTACCCTCTCTGGAATAGACTTCTATGAAATGAGGGGTGGAATTAAAGTTGTAGTTTATAAACATTAACAGTAGAACCCATTTTATAAACAAAATCTTAGCTTAGAATTGGAGCTATTACATCTAAAAGTGGGGATGGGGTCTGGAATTCCACACATTGTCAAAGTACACACTTCTCCTTTGTGGTACCTGAGCTTCCTCCACTGAAGTCCAAGGCTGCCTAGAACCAGGTAAAAATGTCTGAACTACATGTGACTGAACACCTCTTCCAACAGAAAGTGCAATTGAAAGTGCAAACTTCTGGGTTTTCCCCAAAGTAACCCTAGATGAGGGGATGGTGGATTTGTGGAAGGATAGGCCATGCCAGCAATCTCAACAGCAACCCCAAAGATGGCAGCCACAGATAGGCCCTGGAAGAACAAGGTCGTATTCTCAGATCTTGTCTCTATATTGTCTACAGTCAACGTTTGTTCCAGTTGTCCTAAAGTCATAGGTTTTTGCTTCAGTTTTTTCTAACTGGCAGTATAACAGAAGTTTTCAATGAGATATCACCTTTTCATTCATCTTGGCTTTCACTCATCATCACTCATATTACTAGCCATATCAACAGCCTAAAAATTAGGTGGTGCTTTCATATACTATTATTCTTATAATTTTTCTTATTCAAGATCCAGACAACTCTGGTTTTACTGAGTTTTTATCCAATCATCACCTTGAGTGTTTCTTTTTTAAATATTTGAATATACTTTCTTATACTTGCTTTAGCTTTTCAAAGAGCCTTTTAGAAGAATACAGAATAAAACATAGTCAAATCTTTTCCATACTGGCTCTATAATGGTGTCTTTCTTAGCTGAAGCAACTGGAGAGAAATGGCATTATTACTTATGGTTATTGACATGGTGATGACTCCTTTGCAGATGTTACAATGTCAATATTTTGTGGCAAATTTGCATTGCAGCTTTAACATGCACTGATACACCTTGCCATTTAGTCATCTGAGTGAACACTGACAAGAGGCATGGGTGCCCTGTGTTGGCAGAATGTAGGAGGAGCTGCTGCCTGCAAGCTGTGGAAATGAAGAAGTCAGACCATAGAATTCTGATTGAGAGCTTGACATCATGGCTCCAAGTGATCCAAACAAAATGTAAATCACAGCCTATGAAACAGAAAAATTCAGCAGCTCTCTGATAATTGATGTGGCAACAAATCAGGAATAGAATTTAGCTTGGAATTATATATTCTTTGCCCAGTAAGGAAAAAAATCCGATTCATAAAAGAGTTAAGTGGGATGTTTCTTTGAAAAGCAAAGAAACGTCTTTACAACGTTTGCATCTAAATTTTACCAAAGCCTACCCACTCTTCCCCCAAATCAAACACATGATGATGAAGGAACATTAAAATTATACTTCCAAAACCAACTCAAAGCATAACCAAGTAAATGACTGGTTATAGGCAACTATCACTCAAATGGATCCAAATTGGAATTTCTGAATGTTGCTCTTGCCACTGTGCTTCATTCCCTTCCAGCCCTCAGCTTCAACGTGTTCTGCATTAGGCCCATTATAATACTAATAGAAGGTATCGATAAGGTGAAATTAGTCTCTGACTCCAAATTCTTAAATTTGACTAAGCTAATTTATTCATATACACTGAAATAAAATCAAAATAAGTGGCTAGGGCATTTGGTCAAAGGGTATGTAAATAAATGCAAATTTTCCCCTAGCTTGTGATATGTTTAATAAATTATACTGGTGACCTTCATGGCAGAATGCTGACCATCTGGGTCATGCTTGCTTACTAACATTCAACCCTCCAGCCTCTATTTCCAATCACTGACAATGTAGTTACTAAGGAGCTATTTTTCTCTTAAAATATATGTAGAGGAAAAAATGAGAAATTTCTATATTAATGACATGATAATGGCATTGTGAAAATAAAATGGTGATGACATATCCACTGTGGGAATAATATGCCCTCAGGCTAACAAAAGCAGCTTACCTATTTAACTTATTAGAGTATTTTATAAACATATTTGAAATGAGCGATTTAGTTCATCCTGAAATAAAACAATACTACATTTCCTTTTATGCATATGAAGAGAGAAGATGCTAATTGCTCACCTACAATCCGCCTAAAAAACCTTATGGAAATACATCTACAATAAAATAAGAGCAATAATGTTTCTAGTACCTGCATGATACTCATTCTGGTGAGTCATCCCAAAAGACTTTTTAAAAGAAAATAGAGTTCTAATTCTATGTTTGCCATTAATCTGAGAGAGAGTTGGGCAACCACTTGGTTCCTCAGTTCCCTTCCATCAAAAAGAGTCAAGATCAATAATTTGAGTGAAGTGTAAAGTGTGAGTTAAAGAACTTTGGAATTGCAAAGATAAAAGATTTTCTCTCATAGAATGCCATTATTATTAATATTATTGCCATCATCATTATTTATACTCCCAGCACACGTATTGCAAAATGTGTTATTCACTTAACTGCTATGCCCTCACCATGTCATTTGCAAAATCACCATGTTCTTCTCACAGAAATGTCACCGAAATGTCATTTTTACAATAGCTGCATTATGAATCTGCTATAACTTGAATTGCTTTACAATGAAAATGCAATTTCTTAGCAATTAAAATTATTCCACCCACCCCAGTCAAATAATAGAAAATCGCCTGCCTGTCCAATGTTGCTTATAGTGGCACTGTAGAATACCACAAAGTGAGCAAGAGCACGACTTCCCACATGCTGGGAATGCCCACATCTTAGCCATACCAGAGGTTGCATTATACTATGTGTGATTATCTACCAAACCTGATCTGAATTAGGATAGCATATTACTAAAACTCTTATAAGACTGAAAGGCTGCATTCAGTCAGATTCTTTCTGTATTTTCCCAGGACCCTAACCACACATAAGTTTGTAGGTATAGCAACACTAGATCAAGGTATGTAAAAAAATCAATGTCAATTTTCATTAGGGAAAGAAATTCCTTTTATAAATGCAAGTCATAATCATTACTTAAATCTCCTTCTGGTATTAATTTAAAGTATTTTTCTTGATAACTACCTCTCAGAAACTGTTGACTTGACATGCATTGGTGTCATTATTAATAAGATTGTAGTCATATATAAAGTACAATACAAGTCATCAACAGGTTGCTCATGGAGTGAAATCATTAGTGGATACAAGGTCATATTTGTAGAGAATTTTAAAGGCTCATTTACTTGTTTTCAAATGAAATCATACACGGAAACCCAAGATGCAAAATGCTAAAATGTAGGGCAGCGGAGATTGTTGAAGATACGAGTCTGGACCCAGACCCTTAGAAATAAGCGAAAATATGTGTTTACAAATATATGTAAACAGACTTAATAATAAAGAACAGGAGTTGCCATGGGATACACTTAAGTGTAAATGTGTAAATAGCCAAGAAAATGTAAGTGGGACAAGTTAGCATTTTACCTTCTCTTATTGACCCTCACTTGAAGTAGGCAGCTATGATTGGCATTGGCCTCCAGGCCAAAGCAGGTGTATAAGTACTTGAGCCAGAGAGTCAGGACAATGCTTAAAACAGCTGAATCATTAGGAGAAATGAAGTAGCGTCTATGCATGAAACATATTGCAGGCATCTCCATCTAGAAGCACATCCAATTCATATCCCAAAACCATAGAAAAGGCATATCTATGTCAAAACCAGGAAACTCACAGAAGCAAAGAGTTATTTTTAAAACAGAAAAAAATGAGCAGACAATCAAAGATTCACAAACATTTAAGGAAATCCATTGTCCAAGAAGAGATAAATGAATAGAAGAACTAACTCTCTAGGAAATAAAGCTAACAAAATAAGCAAAAAAAAAGGGGGGGGGAGTGATTTAAAATAAAGACATTGGATAGCCTTGTGGAAATTCCAAAATATATTACAAATGTGAAAAATGAACAACTCTAAAAATTAAAATCCTTAATGTCAAATTCAAAATATCAGTATATGAACTGAACAGCAGAATTCACACAGAGAAGAGCAAATTAGTGAGAAGTGTGATAAGAACTTAAGAAAAAATTGAGACCTCAGACTAAAAGGTTTCCTTGAGTGCCAAGCAGAATAAATTCTAAAGCATTTTTTAAAACCTAAAATCAGAGAATGAAACTTTAGAAAATAGAAATAAAGTTTCCGGACAAAAACTGCATGGTTTCACTTACATACAAAACCTCAAAATGTTGAAGTCATAAAAATAGAGAGTAGAATGGTGGTTACCAGAGGCTGGGGTGGAGGGTCGGGTGGGGTAAGGGGAATTGTTGGTCAAAGAGGACAAAGTTTCAGCTAGACAGGAGGAATAAGTTAATAGCAAGTTGACTGTAGTTGATAATTTCAGACTGAATATTTCAAAACTAGTAAAAGAGTGGATTCTAAATGTTCTCACACAAGAAATGATAAGTATGTGAGCTGGCAGACTTGTTAATGAGCCTGACTTGCTCACCCCACAAAGTATGCACGTGTTGAAACATCACACTGTCAGTGGTGTGGCAGCCAGCTGAAGAGCCAGCGGGCTGGATGACAGACAAGGAGGGGGACCTCCAACCTCCACCAGAGGCCCCAATTGCCAAAAAGGCTGGACAACTGCTGAGGAGACACCTGTGCCTTGGTGTCTCCTTCACTTTACACTTAGGACTAAATGTGGAACCCCCATTTCCTATGCCTAGGTCAATTTCTTGTGAATTTCCTAGGCCTCAATTCCATGAATGGACT
>CAUYON010120846.1:0-13175 GCA_963573935.1 Arctocebus calabarensis
CTGCAAAAAAGGGGGGGGAAAAGATAATATATGAGGACTTCTGTGAATTTCTTAACCTATTTGGGTTTTCTGCAGCGCTGGACTTCATGAAGTTCTTTGCCAGCCTCTGAGATACTACTTTTTGTTTTTATGCCTCTGTCCAGTCCTTTCCATTTTCTCCTCTAATTTGCCCTTCCCCTAAATGTTGGTATCCTAAAGGAGTCTACCTTTGGGTCTATTCCCATGCCAACACGTTCCCTGAGTGATATCAACCAGCTCCCTTAGCTTCAGATACTGCCTGGACATTTCCAAATCATTATATCTAGGCTGACCCCATTTCTGGAATGCTCTACTGAGCTGGAAGTTCTCGTAAATAAGCATAACTTATTCTAGGTTAACTAGAACACTAAGGAGCCATTCAAAAGGACCTTTATCCATCTGTCTCATCTCCACTAATCCTGATATGTCTTTGTTGGCAGTAAAGAAAGTTAGGAGGAAGAGTGCTAACCTATTACAAGCACTTTGGCATTGGAGAAAGACCTCCTAATGCCCATAACAAATCCTCTAAGTAAATATTCATGAGCAGAGATTCTGTGGGCAGGCTTTTGTGCTGATAACACCCTCTGTAGAACGAAGAAATAAGTCCTGAAGTCAACTGCAGCTGTACTTTCTAGAAGTAGCAGAATTAGACGTACCATATGAATGGGTCAATTTGAGTTTGAGTTTTGAAGGAAACTTTTGAGTTTCTGCTCACTTACTTCCCAAGCCCCACCCCTCTCTACATGTGGAGAATGTAAAAAATTGAGAAATTCCCAGGAGAGAAGGGGCTTCTAGGAACGAACAGCTTCCATTTAAACTTCCTGCAAGCATCCTGCACTTAACAGCTCCAAAACTGGTATCACCTCTCTGCCTGTACTCCATCCTAGTTAACAGTATCTCCTTTCACCTTCTCGGAAGATGGACACCTATGTTATTGGGACTCCTTCATCTTCAGCAGTATCCCTTTCAGGTCTAAGACGGAGACTTCCATCTCCCAGGTTGGATTGGCCCCCCCATCTCCCCGCCTCTAGTCTCCATACTACACAATCCATGTGCCTGTCATACTACAGCTAGAGGCACCTGCCCAAAAAAGACCAATCATCAGCTCCATTCCCTTGATGATGCCCAGGTTCTTAATGGGGCATGTGAGGCCCTTTGAAACCTATCTTGACCTATCTTCCCTGGTCTGGTGACTCCTTCCTTCATCTATGTAACACAACCAAGCGTTAACTATGTGCCAGGTGCTAATCTAAACTTTGGGATATAGTAAAACACATAAGGAAGGCCCCTATTCTCATGTAATTCACATTTTAATAGGAAGAGCCAGTCAAGAAACAAGATAATTTCAGATAGTGGTAAAGTGCTATGGAGACGATGATATGAGTTGTTGGAGAAAGGTATCAGATATTTTAGATGCAGTGCTTAGAGATGGCCCGAGGGGGTTGACATGTAGTTGACATTGAATGATGTGAGGGACACAATCAAAGATCTGGTGAAGAACCATTTGAGGCAGTTTGATCCACACGTGAGAAAGGCCTTGAGGCAAGCACCAGTTTGGCATTTTCAAAGTTTCAAAACAAAGTGAGGCTGAACTTAATTAAATACCTCAGGGGTGTTAAATGAATCAGATTAAATGGAACCCGATCACATAGGGGCTTGTAGGGTGTAGAAAGGAGTCTGGACATAAATATTTTTAAAGGCAGGAGGGATCAAGTGAAAGAGTGAAATGTTCTGATTTATCTTTTTAAAACATCACTCTGCCTTCAGACTGACTAATGCTCAGCCTATTCCTTTACGCTGGAAATATTAATAACTGTTAACTGGGACAATTCTGAGTCCAGGGAGTGAGAAGACGGACCCTTACTACAGTCCTCTCAACCGGCATCTTTCAGTGATTAAAATGAGATGGGCCAGGCGGTTCCTGTGGCTCAGTGAGTAGGGCGCTGGCCCCATATACCAAGGGTGGTGGGTTGCAACCCGGCCCCAGCCAAACTGCAACAAAAAAATAGCAGCACGTTGTGGCGGGCGCCTGTAGTCCCAGCTACTCTGGAGACTGAGGCAAGAGAATCGCCTAAGTCCAAGAGCTGGAGGTTGCTGTGAGCTGCGATGTCACAGCACTCTACCAAGGGTGACAAAGTGAGACTAGGTTTCTAAAAAAAAAAAAAGAGAGAGAGAGAGAGATGGGCTGGTGCCAATCCTTAATATCCCTCACCGGTCCTTCAGCAAACCACTCACTGGGCACTGAGACGTTGGGGCAATGATTTTCAACAAGTGTGCAGCAGCACACTGGTGTGCCCTCAGATCTTAGGTGTGTGGTGAAAAAATTTAAAGATCATTAATTATTTTCAAAAGAAGTTCAAAGCACAGTAAGCATATTCTTCTAGACAGGCCTCACTTTGTTGTCCTCTGAGTGCTGTGACATCACAGCTCACAGCAATCTCAAACTCTTGGGCGCAAGTGATCCTCCTGCCTCAGCCTCCCCAGTAGCTGGGACTACAGGCACCACCAGGCTTTTTTTGTCTGTTTGGATTTTTTGTTGTTGCTAGTTTAATTTTCTATTTTTAATGGAGATATGGTCTCCCTCTTCCTCAGGCTGGTCTCCAACTTTTTTTATTTTTTGGTTGTAGTTGTCATCATTGTTGTTTGGCAGGCCTGGGCTGGATTTGAACCCGCCAGCTCTGTTGTATGTGGCTGTCGCCCTAGCCGCTGAACCTCAGGAGCCAAGCCATAGCATTCAACTCTTGAGCTAAACCAATACACTCGACTCTCAGAGTGCTAGGATTATGGATATTAGCCACTGTGTCCCGCTATATGTATATAATTTTTTTTTTTTTTGTAGAGACAGAGTCTTACTTTATCGCCCTTGGTAGAATGCCGTAGCATCACACAGTTCACAGCAATCTCCAACTCCTGGACTTAGGCGATTCTCTTGCCTCAGCCTCCCTAGAAGCTGGGACTACAGACGCCCGCCACAACGCCCAGATATTTTTCTGTTTTGCAGTTCGGGGAGGCCGGGTTTGAACCTGCCACCTTCGGTATATGGGGCCGGCGCCCTACTCGATGAGCCACAGGCTCCGCCCCCCCCTTTTTTTTTTTTTTGAGACAGAGCCTCAAGCTGTCACCCTGGATAGAGTGCTGTGACATCACAGCTCACAGCAACCTCCAATTCCGGGGTTCAAGCGAGTCTCCTGCCTCCGCCTCCCAAGTAGCTGGGGCTACAGGTGCCCGCCACAACGCCCGGCTATTTTTTGGTTATAGCCGTCATTGTTTGGCAGGTCCAGGCTGGATTCGAACCTGCCAGCTCAGGTGTACGTGGCTGGCACCTTAACCCGTTGAGCCACAGGCGCTGAGCCTTTTTTTTTTTTTTTTTTTTTGATCGACATAATGTAAGTATGCCATGGACATTTGACCATAGTTTCAAGTGTGCCATGAAATAAAAAAGGTTGAAAAACATTGCCTTGAGAAGAATCCGAAGAGAATCCCCCATCGGGGGTCTGCTTTTTCTGTTCCCACCTCCGTCCCTAACTCTGGAGGCACAGGTCAGATTAAGTTTGACATCCTGGCGCAGTAAGAAACTTACGGACCCAGCGTCTGGCAGGCTCGATGCACTAGGCCACCGACCTATAAGCGACCAGCCCGGCCTAAACCAAGTAGCCTAACCAAATGACAAGGGCCACGCCGAGGACTGGGAAGCCAGAGAAGACTTCAACTCCCAGCAGAAGCTGCGCGCAGCATAAGGATCCCTCCGCTTTCCATTTCCCCGCCGGCTGTGCGCCCCCACGACCCGCCAAGGGCAAGACCAGGATTTTCCAGGATTCAAGGTCAGTCTTCTCGTCATATTTCCGAAGAGGGATGGCTGGGAGCTCCGGAGAAAAAAATGGACTTTTTTTTTAAGGAGAAAAGCGGAGGCAGACGGACGAAGAGATGGAACTCGGCCGTGACCGATTTTCGCGCGCTTTGGCGCGGGTGGTTGTGGGTAGTGCGCCCGGGAGGGAGAAAGAAGTCGGGGCTGTGGTGCGCCGCCCGCAGGGCCAGAGGGGATGTTCGAGGACGAGCCCCACGCCGAGGGGGCGGCGATGGTGGTCGCGGCCGGGGAGGCGCTGCAGGCTCTGTGCCAGGAGCTGAACCTGGACGAAGAGAGCGCGGCCGAAGCCCTGGACGACTTCACCGCCATCCGGGGCAACTACAGCCTAGAGGTGAGCGGCGGCAGGTGGGGCGGCCGGAAAGACCCTCGCCAGGCCCCACCCCCGCCCCGCCCCTGGCGCAGCCCACGGGGCGGTGGGAGCTTCCCCACCGAGGAGGAGCGCTGGCCGGGCCGGGTGGGTGTAGTTCGGGCAGTCCACCCATTTTTTTAGACAGGGAAACTGAAGTCCAGAAAAGGAACATCTTGTCCTAGGTCCCGCGCCACTCAGGGGTCCCTCAGACTCCGCTCCGAAAAGTGCCAGAAACATCACTTACAAGACCCTAAAATCGATGAAAACAAACATAAGCATAAAAAACGAGAATGAATTGCGTGCTCAGAGCTTTAAACGTAGTCTCACAGCTGCTCAGAGCTTTAAACATAGTCATCTCAGTTCTCGCCGAACTCGTCTGTCCTCCCAGTCCCACGGAACAGGAAGTGGACCAGCACAGCGGTTGCGCTACTTGCCCGAGGACGCAGGGTTAGTGATGGAGCCTCGCTCAGGAGCACTGACCCGTCCGGGGTCTGCCTCCTTGAGGGGAGGTGTGGGCCCCCCCATGCGGTAGCACAGCGGTAGCTTCATCAAAACCAAGGTGAGCGCAAATCTCCGCCTCGCCTTCCTCCTGCCACATCGCGGTCCCGGTGATGCTAGCAGCGTCTGGCTCTGAATGACGTCACGTCAGTTATCATTGGCTCTGAATGACGTCACATCAGTTAGTGTCAGGTTTTCTCCATCGCCGTTACGTTTTGTCCTCAACAGCCCTGTGAATGTGGGGTGTTGTTGAGCCTTATACCTGTTTGCCAGGGTACCCAAGCTCAGAACACTGTCTCCCCAGGGTCATTCTAGACAAGCGTAAGCCAATTGGAGTGACAGAATGTTTACGGGATGTATTTCAGCTGTCATTCTAGCCTTATGGACCAAGAGGATCCAGCCGCTTATCACAAACTTTATGAGAAAGCTGACGATTCTGGAGAACAGTGAGAGTAGCCTAAGATGTTCTGCTTTTTCATTTTTTAAATTACAGTTTTATATATAAAAAGTTTAAAGACTATATTAACCTTTATTTTAAATAATAGTATAATTTAGTGATCTGTTGTAACATTCCATTTTAAAAGTTAATCTCCTAAATTAATCCACTGAAACTACTTAAGACAGACATTTTTAGAGTGAGAGTTAAATTTATAAAACAGTAAGAATGGGAGACAGGAGATAAAGGTCGCCTAAGACCTAAACCCAGCAGACTAGCTGTATCATGTTAGCCCTAGGCTGACTAACTCCATCTTATTCTCACTACATGTACTTTCTCTTCCACCCACCTGATGTTCAAATGTGTTCATGAGCCAAAAGGGCTCAGCCCACATGCAGGTTGCTGCACTGATTCACCAACTAGTGAAATAATTAATTGCTGAGTTCAGAAGGGTAATGTTGGACATGTGGAGTTGACTGTGTGTGTGTCATGAGGGAAAAATGCTACCCAAGTATGTCTCATGGGTAGGACTGGATAGACTGGATAAAGGATGGAGATCTGCGTCTGTGGATGGCATGCCTGGAAAGCTGAAGGAAGAATAAGAAAGTAAGGGAGACTATGAATTAATAGCCTCTCAGTTGCAAGCAAATAGATTGATTTTTAAAAGCCTGAGAAAGCAGTTCTAACATCCTTGGTATTCCTTTGGCCTCTCATCGAATAAGCATTTCCTGTGTGCAAACTGTGGTCAAGGTTCTCAACTAGGCACCTGTTTTGAATTTTTCAATACAACAGGCTTGTTCCCAGTCCTATGCTTCTCCATGCTGTTCCCTTGGGAACCTTCCCCAACTCCTTCCGGGTTCCCTCTGGAACCTTTTCCAACTCCAGGAAAAATTAAAGAGCTAAATCTCTAGTTAGGCAGAATTGATCAGGACATCTTAAATGTTTGCTTTAAAAAGCACCTGATTTGGCTCAGCGCCTGTGGCTCAGGAGGCTGAGATGCCAGCCACATACACCTGAACTGGCAGGTTCAAATCCAGCCCAGGCCCGCCAAACAACAATGATAGCTGCAACCAAAAAATAGCTGGGCATTGTGAAGAGCGCCTGTAGTCCCAGCTACTTGGGAGGCTGAGGCAGGAGAATTGCTTGAGCCCAGGATTTGGAGGTTGCTGTGAGCTGTGATGCCACCTGGAACTCTACCCAGGGCCACAGCTTGAGGTTCTGCCCCGGGGGGGGGGGGGAAGGCATCTGCTTTATAAACTGAGATTTTGTGAGTGTTTATTCTATCTAGTTTTTATTTTCCTCATTCCTTGCACCTTTCAGTTTTTGGTGAAAGGCATTTGGAGTAAGCACTTTCATATATCTCAGTTGCTTCCTAAAAACCCTCCCCCCAAGTTCTATCCTTCTCCAGACTACCTTACAAACTTAATCAAAAAAAATTTTTTTCTTTTAAGACAGAGTCTCACTTTGTCACCCCAAGTAAAGTGCCCTGGTGACATAGCTCACAGCTACCTCAAACTCTTGAGCTCAAGTGATCCTTTTGTCTCAGTCTCCCAAGTGGCTGGGACTACAGATGCCTTGCCACAATACTCAGTTAGCTTCTTTTCTATTTTTAGTAGAGACAGGGGTCTTGCTCTTGTTTAGACTAGACCATTTACCAATTTTAAGTTTTTTTCTGTGAAGCCTTCGTTGACCACTATCAAAATCAGTTACTGACTATACTATATTTTCCCATAACACTTTTTTTTTTTTTTTTTTTTTTTTTGAGACAGAGCCTCAAGCTGTCACCCTGGATAGAGTTCTGTGGCATCACAGCTCACAGCAACCTCCAATTCCTGGGCTCAAGCGAGTCTCCTGCCTCTGCCTCCCAAGTAGCTGGGACCACAGGCGCCCGCCACAACGCCCGGCCATTTTTTGGTTGTAGCCGTCACTGTTGATTGGTGGGCCCGGGCTGGATTCGAACCGGCCAGCTTAGGTGTATGTGGCTGGCGCCTTAGCCGGTTGAACCACAGGCACTGAGCCACACCCAGCTATATTTAAAGATGAGGTCTTGCTCTGCATTAGAATGGTCTAGAACTTGTGAGCTCAGACAATCCACCTGCCGCAGCCTCCCAAGTGCTGAGTTACAGGCATGAGTCACCGTGCCCACCGAGCATTTTTTTTTTTTCCGTTTTGTTGAGACAGGGTCTCTGTCATCCAAGATGGAGTGCAAAGGTGTCATCATACTTCACTGCCGTCTCAATCTCCTGGGCTCAATCAATCCTCCCTGCTTCAGCTCTGAAGTAGCTAGGATTTGTTTTGTTTTGTTTTGTTTTTGCAGTTTTTGGCCAAGGCTGGGTTTGAACTCGCCACCTTTGGTATATGGGGCCAGTGCCCTACTCCTTGAGCCACAGGCACCATCCTTTTTGGTTTGTTTTTGATGTAAAGTCTTACTTTGTTGCCCTCAGTAGAGTGCTGTGGCATCATAGCTTACAGCAACCTCAAATTCTTGCCTCCCAAGTACCTGGGATTACATGTTCCCGGCAAAATGCCCAGCTATTATTTATTTATTCTTTTTTTTAGAGACAGAGTCTCATTTTGTCACCCTTGGTAGAGTGCTGTGGCATCACAGCTCACAGCAACCTCTAGTTCTTGGGCTTAGGCGATTCTCTTGCCTCAGCCTCCTGAATACCTGGGAGTACAGGAGCCCACCATAATGCCTGGCTATTTTTTGTTGCAGTTTGGCCAGGGGCGGGTTCGAATCCGCCCCTCTTGGTATATGGGACCAGTGCCCTACTCACTGAGCCACAGGTGCCACCACCAGCCTTTTTTTTTTTTGGCACTGTTTGGCCAGGGCTGGGTTTGAACCCGCCACCTCTGGCATATGGGGCTGGTGCCCTACTCCTTTGAGCCACAGGTGCCGTCCACCACCAGCTTTTTTTTTTTTTTTTTTATCGCCCTTGGTAAAGTGCCGTGGCTTCACACAGCTCACAGCAACCTCCAACTCTTGGGCTTAGGCGATTCTCTTGCCTCAGCCTCCCAAGTCGCTGGGACTACAGGCGCCGGCTACAACGCCCGGGTTTGAACCCACCACCTTCGGTATATGGGGCCAGCGCCCTACTGGATGAGCTACAGGCGTGGCCCTTTTTTTTTTTTTTGAGACAGAGCCTCAAGCTGTCTCCCTGGGTAGAGTGCCGTGCCATCACAGCTCACAGCAACCTCCAACTCCTAGGCTCAAACAATTCTCCTGCCTCTGCCTCCCAAGTAGTTGGGACTATAGGCACCAAGCACAACACTTGGCTATTTTTTGGTTGCAGCCATCATCATTGTTGTTTGGTGAGCCCGGGCTGGATTCAAACCTACCAGCTCAGATGTATGTGGCTTGTGCCTTAGCTGCTTGAGTCACAGGCCCCAAGCCAACCACCAGCTATTTTTTAGAGATAAGGTCTTGCTCTTGCTCAGGCTGCTCTCGAACTCCTAAGCTCAAGCAATCCACCCTCATCAGTCTCTCAGAAAGGGAGGATTACAGGCATGAGCCACTGCATCCAACCCTTGAAAAGTATTTCTGTGACATTTTCTCCCTTCTCAAATCTCTTCTGTCCCATTCACTTAAGGCCCTCACCTGTGCTTCAGTGACAAAGAGAAAACACTGGCTGTCAACACCCTCATCTCCCCCCAGAAGTGCCCCAATTTCTTTCACTTCCTGAGTTCCAGACCCTGGCAGGGCCCAAGCCCTGGGCCAGCATCCTTGCTCCCTTTGCAGCATCTCTCTTCTTCCCTGTTGGCACATTCACAACAGCAAACAAACATGTTCTAACATCTCTTTTTCCAAAAATGCCTTCCTTGCCTATCTCTCTCTAGGTGACAGCTGTCTTCACGACAATCACCATCTCCATGACCTCACCTCACCTACTCCAAGCAGGCTTTTGTCCCTACTCCTAGGGTGGTCTTCTCCAAAACTGATGGGCCTGTCAGAGGCCACAACCTCCTCCTGACAGAGATCCTTTGTCTTCTTGGACACTTGGCTGGGCATTTGTGGTGGCTGACACAGCAAGACCTGTCTCTACCAAAAATAAAAAACTAGCTGGACATCAGTTGCAGTGTGTGCCTGTAGTTTTAACTACTCAGGAGGCTGAAGTAAGAGGATTGCTCAGGCCTAAGAATTTGAGGTTGCTGTGAGCTATGATGACATCTGGGCACTCTACCCAGAGCAAAAGACTGGGAGTCTGTCTCAAAAAAAAAAAAAAAAAGAAATAAAAGAAAAAAGAAAGCCATACCCTCTGGCTTTACTCTTATCTCACCAGTGCCTCCTTCTTGGCCTTTTCTGCTGGTCCCTAAATGCTGACATACCTGAAGCTTATTTCTGGGCCTCTCTGTTATCTCACACTTGCCTCCACTCACACAGCTTTAAATACTTCCCTTGGGGCAATGACTTCCAAACCAACACCAACCTCAGGGCTCCAGACTCACAAAACTAAGCTATCGTTATGATGTCACCACTTGAATGTCCAGTGGGCACCTCAGATTCACTGTAGAAAAATGGAATTCCTTTCTTCTTCTTTTTTTTTTTTTCAGTTTCTGGCCAGGCCTGGGTTTGAACCCACCACCTCCAGCATATGGGGCTGGCATCCTACTCCTTTGAGCCACAGGTGCTGCCCTGGAATTCCTTTTTTTTTTTTTTTTTTGAGACAAGATCCTCAAGCTGTCACCCTGGGTAGAGTGCCGTGGCATCACAGCTCAAAGCAACCTCCAATTCCTGGGCTCAAGTCAGTCTCTGGCCTCCGCTCCCAAGTAGCTGGGACTACAGGTGGCCGCCACACACCTGGCAGCCATCATTGTTGTTTGGCGGGTCCGGGCTGGATTCGAACCCACCAGCTCAGTGTACGTGGCTGGCGCCTTAGCCCATTGAGCCACAGGCGCCCAGCCTTTTTTTTAATTGGAGACATCGAGTCTTACTTTGTCACCCTGGGTACAGCGCGATGGTGTCATAGCTCCCAGCAACCTCCAACTCTTGGGCTCAAGTGATTCTCTTGCCTTGGCTTCCCAAGCAGCTGGGACTATAGGCGCCTGCCACAACATCTGGCTATATATATATATTTTTTAAAGACAGGGTCTCACAATGGCTCAGGCTGATCTCAAAATTGTGAGCCCAGGCAATCCACCTATCTTGGCCTCCCAGAGTGTTAGAATTTCAGGCGTGAGCCACTGCACTGGCTCTCAAAATAGAATTCTTTTTTTTTTTTTTGAGACAGGAGTCTTACTGTGTCACCCTTGGTAGAGTGCTATAGCATTATAGCTCACAGCAACCTCAAACTCTTGGGCTTAAGTGATTCTCTTGCCTCAGCCTCCCTAGTAGCTGGGACTATAGGCACCTGCCACAACATCCAGCTATTTTTTTTGTTATTGTTTTCATTGTTGTTTTACCAGGTCCTGGCCAGGTTTGAACCCACCAGTCCTAGTGTGTGTGGCTGGCACCCTAATCACTGAGGTGTTGAGCACCAAGATGGAATTCTTTGTCTCTAAAAAAAAAAAGTCTCACTTTGTCGCCCTTGGTAGAGTGCCCTAACATCACAGCTCACAGCAACCTCCAGCTCTTGGGCTTAGGCAATTCTCTTGCCTCAGCCTTCCAAGTACCTGGGTCTACAAGAGCCCACCACGATGCCTGGCTATTTTTGTTGTTGTTGCAGTTTGGCTGGGTTCCAAGTGGCCACCCTTGGTATATGAGGCTAGTGCTCTACTCCCTAAGCCACAGGCACCACCCAAAGCTGGAATTCTTGATTTGTCCCTTCTTTTTTTTTTTTTTTTGTAGAGACAGAGTCTCACTTTGTCTCCCTCAGTAGAGTGCCATGGCGTCACACAGCTCATAGCAAACTCTAACTCCTGGGCTTAGGCGATTCTCTTGCCTCAGCCTCCAAAGTAGCTGGGACTACAGGCGCCCACCACGATATCTGTGTAGTTTTTTTTTTTTTTTTGCACTTTTTTGGCCAGGGCTGGGTTTGAACATGCAACCCTTAGTGCATGGGGTCGGCACCCTACCTACTGAGACACAGGCGCTGCCCTGTGTATTTTTTTTTTTTTTTTTTTTTGAGACAGAGCCTCAAGCTGTCACCCTGGATAGAGTGCCGTAGCATCACAGCTCACAGCAACCTTCAATTCCTGGGCTCAAGCGAGTCTCCTGCCTCTGCCTCCCAAGTAGCTGGGACCACAGGCACCCACCACAACGCCCAGCCATTTTTTTTTTGGTTGCAGCCGTCATTGTTGTTTGGCGGGCCCGGGGGCTGGATTCGAACCTGCCAGCTCAGGTGTACATGCCTGGCACCTTAGCCCGTTGAGCCACAGGTGCCGAGCCGAGACAAGAGTCTTACTTGGTCAACTTTGGTAGAGTGCCGTGGTGTCTTAGCTCACATCAACCTCAAACTCTTGGTTTCAAATGACTCTCTTGCCTTAGCCTCCAAAGCAGCTGGGACTGCAAGTGCCAGCCACAGCGCCCGGCTATTTTTAGAGAGGAGGTCTTGCTCTAGCTCAGGATGGTCTCTAATTTGTGAGCTCAGGCAATCTGCCCGCTTTAGCTTTCCAGAATAATAGGATTACAGGTGAGTCCCTGCGCTTGGCCGAAAGGAACTTTTCAAAACAAGAATTTGGAGGCAGTGCCTGTGGCTCAGCGAGTAGGGTGCCGGCCCCATATACTGAAGGTGGCGGGTTCAAACCTGGCCTCAGCCGAACTGCAAAAACAGAAAAATAGCCGGGCGTTGTGGCAGGCACCTGTAGTCCCAGCTACTCAGGAGGCTGAGGCAAGAGAATCGCCTAAGCCTAAGAGCTGGAGGTTGCTGTGAGCTGTGTGACGCCATGGCATTCTACTGAGGGTGATAAAGTGAGACTCTGTCTCTACCAAAACAAAAACAAAAACAAAACAACAAAAAATTTGGTTTGTGTAAATAAAATAAAAAGGAAAAAAATAATAATTTGGTTTGTGCAAGGTGGCTCATGCCTGTAATCCTAGCATTCTAGGAGGCTGAGGCAGATGCATTGCTTGAGCTCAGGAATTTAAGACCCTGTCTGAGCAAGAGTGAGACCACATCTTTACTAAAAATAGAAAAACTAGCCAGGCATGGTGGCACATGCCTGTGGTTCTAGCTACTTGGGAGGCTGAGGCAAGAGGATTGCTTGAATCCAGGAATTTGAGGTTGCTGTGAACTATGATGATGCCATGGTATTCTACCTAGGGTGACGGAGTGAGGGTTGGTCTCAAAACAAAGCAAAACAAAAAAACACAAGAATTGATAATGCCTGGCTCAGCGCCTGTGGCTCAGCGGGCTAAGGCGCCAGCCACGTACACCTGAGCTGGCGGGTTTGAATCCAGCCCGGGCCCGCCAAACAACAATAACGGCTGCAACCAAAAAATGGCTGGGCATTGTGGTGGGTGCCTGTGGTCCCAGCTACTTGGGAGGCGGAGGCAGGAGACTCGTTTGAGCCCAGGAATTGGAGGTTGCTGTGAGCTGTGATGCTACAGCACTCTATCCAGGGTGACGACTTGAGGCTCTGTCTCAAAAAAAAAAAAAAAAAAAAAAGACTTGATAATGCCTTTGCCCTGCTTAAAATGAACAGCTTCCCATTAAACTTGAGAGTCAAAACCACATTGCTGGCCATGGCATGCAAGGTCCTACTCCTTGTTGCTCTAGTTGGCCTCTCCAGCTTCTCCTTCCCCTACTTTGGCTCACTAAGCTCCAAGTACTCTGGTTTCCTTCCTGCTCCTCATTAGTTCCCCTTTGGATATGTTGAGGAAGGAGTGAAACTGGATGTAAAGTTGCTACTAGTGGGTAAGCACAAGAAAGACCTGGAAAGGCCTTTGCCGAAGTAGGGAGCTGAGCTTTACTCCACTCACCATAGCAAAGAGGTTGTCATAGCCTTTGACCTTTGTAGGCACCTTTGAGAACTTCTGGTCAAAAGCATCTGAGATGTTGTGGGCTGGGTCTGTAGAGATTATCAGAACACTCTCTCGCCCCTTGGAGAGCTGTACTGCCAGGCTGCAGCTG
>CAUYON010120854.1:0-10099 GCA_963573935.1 Arctocebus calabarensis
TGTATTAGTTTACATTCCCACCAGCAATGTAGAAGTGTTCCCTTTTCTCCACATCCACGCCAACATCTCTGGTTTTGGGATTTCATCATGTGGGCTAATCTTACTGGAGTTAGATGATATCTCAAGGTAGTTTTGATTTGCCTTTCTCTGATGATTAAGGATAATGAGCATTTCTTCATGTGTTTGAAAGCCGTGCATTTGTCTTCTTTAGATAAGTTTCTTTTCAGATCTTTTGCCCATCCTGAGATGGGATCTCTTGTTCTTTTCTTACAAATACGTTGGCGTTCTCTATGTATTCTGGATATTAAGCCTTTGTTGGAGGCATAACTTGCAAATATTTTTTTCCCATTCTGAGGGCTGTCTGCTAGCGATATTTACTGTGTTCTTGGTGGTGCAGAAGCTTTTTAGTTTCGTCAGATCCCAGTAGTGTATTTTTGATACTGCTTCCATTGCTTTAGGGGTCCTCCTCATGAAGTATTTGCCCAGGCCGATACTTTCAAGAGTGTTCCCCCCACTTTCTTCTAGAATTTTTATAGTTTCATGTCTTATGTTTAAATCTTTAATCCAGTGTGAGTCTATTTTTGTTAGTGGTGAAAGGTGTGGGTTCAATTTCAGTCTTCTACAGGTTGCCAGCCAGGTTTCCCAGCATCATTTGTTAAATAGGGAGTCTTTTCCCCATTGAATGTTTTTAACTGGCTTGTCAAAGATCAAATAGCGGTAAGTATTTAGGTTTATCTCTTGGTTCTCTATTCTGTTCCAAACATCCACCTCTCTGTTTTTGTGCCAGTACCATGCTGTTTTGATCACTATGGATTTATAGTACAGTCTCAGGTCTGGTAGCATGATCCCTCCTGCTTTGTTTTTATTTGTAAGTAATGTCTTGGCTATTCAAGGTTTTTTCTGGTTCCATATAAAATGAAGCAATATTTTTTTCAAGGTCTTTAAAATATGACAATGGAGCTTTAATAGGCATTGCACTAAAATTGTATATTGCTTTGGGAAGTATGGACATTTTAACAATATTGATTATTCCCAACCATGAGCGTGGTATGTTTTTCCATTTGTTGACAGTTTCAGTGATTTCTTTTCTTAGAGTTTCATAGTTCTCTTTATAGAGATCTTTCCTTCCAACTTGTTTTTGAAAAAACACAGACCTTAAACAAGACCACTGCCTCCAGAGTCAGGAGACCTTTAGAATCTAGAGAACTGTCATGGTAACCCTTAGGCTTGGTATTGCCACACCTCACATACACATTCTCTCTTAGAGGCCAGTTTTCTGATCTTCGGCTGACACACAACTCACATGCCATTCTCATGACTCTTTAGGTCTGTCAAGCAAAAATCCAGTCTTCTGGTAAAGATCAGAGCACAATTTTCCCTACAAACAAAGTTGGAAAGAAAGTCCATGTGGACCCTGGCAATATTTCATCAGTTAGAAAAGCCTGTAGCACCGAATGAATCTAGAAAAGAAAGAAAGAAGGAAGGATGGAACGGACGGAGGGAGGGAAGGAAAGAAAAAACGAAAACATTCTTTTAGTTTTCTGAACTATAGGATACAGGTAAAATTGGAAAGAAAGGGAAATTATCTGGAAAAATTGGTCCAGTTGGAGAGCAGAAAAGAGAAGAAGCATTTTCTATCTCTTCTCATTGCTTTATTGTGAGTTTTCTGTAAATGGAAAGTGTTATACAGAAGGATTTAGAAATATATTTGCAATTTTCACATTAAAAGTGAAGGGAAACAATCAGGGAATAAGAAAGGGAAAAACTCTGAATCTAGCTAAGGAGAAAAAATCCATTTTACCAGCTGGAGAAAAGAGTGTGTAATAAGTGGAGACAATGTGATTTGTGAGGCAAGTTGCAAAAGGCACTGAAGATGAGAGAAGAAAAATAAAACGAAGACGACAGTATTTGGGGACTTATTGTGCAAAACGAAATCACTTTCAACATGCATCCCACACAAAGATACTCAGGTAGATTTATTTGATCAGCTCTGACAATAATAAAAAGTCGTACAAATGGAAGGTGTCCAGGCATCCTCAAGTACACAGTTCTCTCTGAAAATTAAATGTCTAACTTCTACATCTGGGCAATATTCCACTGAAAGGAAGCCACAATAAGAAATGCCTGCCTTACACTATTTGCTCTATACCATAAAATTTGTGAAATGTTTCTAATGGAAACTGGGTAGCCTGGAATAGTTGGTTTTGACGCCCAAGCTTCCATCCAAAAAGAAATAAAATAAAGCTACATTGAAATAAAATAATGGAAAGTTCTTGACAGAGAGAATGCTCATGACCTTCTCCTCTTTGTTTAGGCCCTATCCACCAAAACCTAGGACATAAATAATGTATACTATATCATTTAATAAAATTTTATAAATGAAATCAGCTGACTTGACAATAACAGCATGAGCACTAAACGTGTGTTATCTGTGTCATTAAAGACAAAGATGCCTTATGAGATTTTCAGACTTTTACTCTGTAAGCAGTAGACAAACATGTATGGTAGTCCTTTAAATTTAACTGGTCCATTCTATAATCTCAGTTCATCAAAACAAACATAGTATAAATGCTGTAACTCTGAACAATACATTTGGGTCACCTTGTAGCACCAATACTACAAATAAGAATAACATGCAATAAACCATGTAGGGAAAAGAAAATTGAGGGTTTTTCTATCTCCAAAAGAGCTGTGTTCATTCATGTTGACAAGTATAATTTAGCTTTAATTATTCATCATATGTTAGAAAATACTCTACAAAAATATTTTTAAAGCAATGAGGACTTAAATTTGTCATGGGAAGTTCTATCAGCAGACAACATTATATTAAATATTTCTTGAAATATTCCAAACACAAAAAAATCATAATTTCTTTGTGATCCCTATGACTCAGCTTACACAAAGCCAGAATGGGAGGTGGTTATTCTGGTCCTCAATGTCAGTAAACTTTTCCCTTCCGATGCCAGCCTCACCTTTCTTCATGTTTTCTTATTGTTCTTAAAGCTCAACCTAACAATAACTTAAACTTGAAAAATGTTTTAAAATATACAAAACCTATTCACATTAATTATCTTAAATTAATCTAGAGGTTCTCAACAGGGATGATTTGCATCCTCTGGTAGCTGAAACTTTAGGCATGAAGACATTTTTGCTTGTCATGACTAGGGAGGTGCTACTGGACAGAGCCCATGATCACTGCTAAACCTCCTATAATACACAGGAATGCTTCATATGACAAAGAATATCCTGGCCCAAAATATTAACATACCAAAGTTAAAGAACCCAGATTTAATCCTATAGCTCTACTGTCTGTGAGACAAAGTAAAAGAATTATTATCCCCATTTTTTGAACAAGAAAATGAGGCCTATATGCTGTTTAAGTTATACAATGCACTGTAACTGTACTCAATCATCTATATTTCATGAAACAATACAAACTTTGGCCAGTTGGGGTAGCTCACACCTATAATCCTAGCACTCTGGGAGGTCAAGATGGGTGGATTGCTTAAAGCTCAGGAGTTGGAGACCAGCCTACTGAAAAACAAACAAACAAAAAAACTAGCCAGGTATCATGGCAGGCATTTGTAGTCTCAGCTACTCCAGAGGCTGAGGCAAGAGGATTGCTCAAAACCAAGAGCTTGAGGTGGCTGTGAGCTATGATGATGCCATGGCCCCACTGCACAGGATGAAAGAATGAGACTCTGCCACCCACCCCCCCTCCAAAAAAAAACACAACTTCCAGTGATCTATAGAAATTAGAGGAAAGGTCAGTGAACAAAGGAAAAAAGCTTGAAAGTAATAAGGTGAAGTTCCCAGCAACAGTGAATAGACACACCACAAAGAGTTGTGTGGAAGAAGAGTGGGAGGAAGGGAACTCTTTGCTAGGGTCACTGTCAGTGATGGGAGGAGGCCAGATGTGAATTTCACGTCTCATCAGCTTAACATTTACAACTCTGAGTCTGCTTTCTCCAACTTGTGATATGGGACTAGCCAAACAAGAATTCACAGGAAATGCACTTTATAAACATCTGACACTCTCCAAAATTTTTCTTATCTTTAACATCAGGTATATTTTTTATTGATCTCTCTCTTTCCCCTTACCAAATGGTTAGCAGATTCCTGATTTGTGTCACAGATTGACCAAATGAAAAACGAGGCTCACATGCAAAAGAAAACTTATGGCCAGATCCCATAAAGATGTTGCGGAGGAGGGAGATGTGTGTACAGATGTGGTTAAAAGCAGGAGTTCTGGAGACAAAAAAAGGCTGACTTTTAGAGAGGACAGATAATCACTAAATAACCAACTTACCAGTGCAATATTGCTTTGGGTGAATTGCTTAACCTCTGTATGTCTTCATAATAGTACCCACACCTCACAAGGTTGTGAGGGATAAGTGAAATGATAAAGGAAAAAGGACATTATTAGAGCACATAGCAGATACCTGCTATGATGATGATGTACACATAAACATACATTTTTTAAATCCCTCTTGTATCAAGCAGTACACTAAGTTTTAGGCAAACCCACTGGTAGACAGGATAGTAAAGGTATCTGCCCTCATAGAAATCTCATATTTCAGATGGGGAAGTAAACAAATCACCCCAGAAATAACATCAAAAACTCAAAATTAAGAAGCAAGAGCTCAGGAACTCACGCTAAGCCATGAGCTGCCAATTCAAAGTATCTGGAAAGGATTAGTTTACAGAAATGATTGAGAAGTAGTCTTCACGAATAGCATAATTGAATACAGGATTTGTGTGATTCAGAGATTTCAGAACCAATTATATTATGGGTTGTAAGTTCATAAAAATGAGCAAATAGAGAGTATCTATCAGGAAGAGATGATTTAAAAAGTAGGAAAGCACTTTCCATTATTTTCTTAAGTAATAGTTAATCCTGAAATAAAATATTTCATCCAATGACCACCCAGGTCTATTATTTATTAAAAACTAATTTTCTAAATGCATATTGAGACAACAAAAAAATAAAATAAGACAATCTCTGGTAATAGGCAATGAAACTTCTTAAATCAAAATATCAGAAAGTAACAAGGCCCATATCAATTATTAAAAATAATTGAAAATGTTAAATAAATAAAAAATATTGGCACAATATAACCAAACTGATGCCAGTAAAAAAGGGATTAGTAGAAGTTGTATTCTCTTTCAAGAAAATAATTTAATTAAATAGAAATTAATTAGCAAAGCTCTTTAGCAGTGAATTTATCAAAAGAGAGACAAAGGAAGTTCTAAATTTATAGTATAATACAAATAGCAAAAGTAAACCATTTGTTGTTTTGCTTTGTTTTGGTGACTAAAACAATGTGTTAATAACTTTCTAATTTCTGGCCTTGGGTTTCATAAATACCATACCATCAATTTATACTGACAGTTTTTTAAAGAATCCCAAGCTACTTTTTTCTGAAATAAAGACACTGCTTATCCTAATGCACAGAAAAATAAGACAGCAGGAATAGAAGTAGTTTAACCTTCCCCCTTTTTTGTAGTAACAGGATCTTGGCTGTGCTGCCCACGTTGGTCTTGGACTCCTGGCCTAACACATTCTCTCACCTCAGCCTCCCAAAGCACTGGAATTACAAGAGTGAGCTACCACATCTGTCCTTGTGAAAGTGATAGTCCCAGAGAAAAAAACATAAAAAGCTTTAACTGGAATAAAAAGATTGAAGACTAAATTTTTAAAAGACTGAAAATCAAGAAAGTATTAAATAATTTGTAAGACAATCTGGCTTTCTAAAGTCCTTTGACAACAATAGTATTGATGACTTCAGAAAAAAGTATATAGTGTTTTGGAAGATAAATCACTGAATCATCAAATATGATCAGTAGAGCCAATATATCCTGAAAAGGGTTCGACATTTATGTCACCTTTCTTATATATGTGAGTTAAGTTTCCTACTGGAAAGAATTCTAAATCATTAGCCATATTAAATCTGTAGTTTAACCCCTGAAAAGAAAATATATTTCATTACAAAAGCCAAGCAATGAAATTAAAGTGATAATCTATGCATTAAGCACTATTAGAAAAGCTATCTTTGACTTCCAATGAATACCTTCTATTTTTTTTCCTTTTTCTTGTTAATATTTATGAAATATAGTCAATGAAAATGCAAAAAGTAATAGAAAAAGAAAGTAATTTTTATGGATATATAAATTCAAAGAATTTATAGAAGCATATTTAAGAATATCAAAAAAGTTACAAATTGATATAGCAATAATAATATCCAAAAAGAGTCACATAAAAATGTAATATAGTTGACTTAAAAGCTTAAACATTTTGCTGAACATCCATTTGGAAATGAAGTCCATTTTTTTTTCCTGCTGGATTAAATACATTAAGCGATAATAAAAAACTTTTTCTAGAGTATATTTTTATACTACAACTTTTATATATTCAACTATGTTGGAGGGAAAAATGAAGTCAATCATTTTATTAGATACTGTGTTTTTAATACCTATAATGTCTTTATTCATTAAATCAATGTATCTAGCAATATCCTGATTTACATAAATCATAATATAGTGTATGAATAGAAATCATCATAGGTTACAGCAACACCCATATACACTATTGATTTGAATTAAATTAGGCCAAAATAAAGTTAATAAATTAAGTCAATAAAAATTTTGATCAAAAAAAGTACATAAAATTAAGTCAATGAAACTAAGTTTGTTATACTCACTTTGCTAACAGTTTTTTCTTAGAATATAAAATAAATCAGATGAAAAATAAATACATCAACCAGACAACTGAATGAAATTAGAAAACAACTATTTATTTAGAGTCTCATTTTATCACCCCTGGTAGAGTGTTGTGGTGTCGTAGCTCACAACAACCTCAAATTCTTAGGCTCAAGTGATCCTTCTTCCTTAGCCTCCCAAGTATCTGGGACCAGACAGCACAATGTCTGGTCTCTTTTTAGAGACAAAATCTCACTCTTGCTCAGACTGGCCTGGAACTCACAAGGTCACACAATTCACCCACCTTGGCTTCCCAGAGTGCTAGGATTACAGGTGTGAGCCATCGTGCTTGACCTAACCTTTTCTTTTTAATATCTATGCTTCAAGACATTGTTTTAATAAAACTACCCCAACTTTATTTTTAACAGAACCTTTTTATGTATAAGGTAAAGAAAAATATAAAACCTTCCTACAAATATATTGTAAATTAAAAAAAATAAGTACTACTAAACCAACTTTTAAAAATAGAACGTTATCTCCTTTGTTTTTTGATTTTTGGCAACATGTTATCCTAACAGAAGAGGACTGCATAGTATTTTTAAATAACAGTACTTCATTTCTCTGCTATGTAAGAAAACCCAAGTATGAAAATGGCATTGACCCTATAAAGAAGTGGAGAGAAGGTCAAATTCATCCGTTCTTTTTATTTTCTTATGAAAGTCCCATCAGTGACTCTGACAATGCAAAGATTTATTTCTTAGGGCATCGTTAGTGATACAGCCCTGATGTTAACAAACTTTGACCTCACACATGAGTGAGAGAGCTCAGAATCAAAATGGGAACACAAAAATAAAAATAATTGAAGAAATCAGCTCTCACTAGATAGCCTTTCATTAATTTAGTAATGCTTAACTTTGCTCTTATTTTTAAAAAATACCTTGGGAATATAATGTCAGTGGATTTTATTAGCATTCCTGGAGCAAATACTTAATACCCTAGGTGGCCATGCTCAACTTCCCAAATGTTAATTGATGCTATTACAAATTGCTTGTGGCACATTAGTGTATCAGGAAATTAGCAACAGAGCTTATAGGACAGAGAATGCATTTTAATAACTGGTCAGAAGACTGGCTTTCCTTTAGCTTCTTTTCTATGATAACAAGCAGGATATACTTATTAATATTTTAAAAATAATAACATTGAGTAAGTGACAAAAAATAGCATTATAAGCAGAGTTTCTCTTACTTAGATTTATATGTAAACTTTGCAAATGTCTCTATTAATTATTCCCTTATTCTTTTCCTTCATTAACTAGAACTAAAGCAAAATCAGTGAAAGTATCAATTTTAAATTGGTAGGTATTATATTGATCCTTGAACATAAAGTTCTGGGTTCCATGACAACTATCTCCTTTTATCTTCATTTAAAACCTTGTAAAATTATGGGAGTTAAACCCTAATGGTTCTATTCTTTGGAAGAGAAACATTTAGTATGTTATATGTATGCATGATGTAGTCCAAAACCAAAATGTGAATGGAGTGAGCACAAAGTAAAGTCCTTCACAACCCAGAGTTCTAAAATAATCTGATTATTTCCTACTATTTCCCTAGGGTAATCTTGAATTACAATGCTGGACAACCCTTTTAACCTCAGAAACATATAATGATAAGAACAATGTTTAATTATAATTAACTATAACATTAATGCTCTGTGGAAGGCAGACTTCTGACATAGCCCCTCCCCCTAATTCCTGCCTCTTACTGTGCACCCCTGTTTAACACCTTCCTCGGGTGTGGTATGACTGTGAGTAACATAGATTTCACTCTTGTGAATAGGCTGCTATACAAAGGTAATTGAATTAAGAGCCCACAGCAATTGGCTTTTAGGTATGAATAAGGGAGATTTTCCTGAGTGGTCGAGACCTAACCAGCTGAGCCTTCAATAGGGACTGACCACATTTGTGAAAGGAGAGTTTTGAAATAGAAGTATTCTCTCTACTTTGAAGAAGTAAACTGCCATGCTGTAAGGTGATTATGGAAAAGACCACGTGGCAAGAACATGTGGGCAGCCTTTAGGAGCTGAGGATCATCCTACTTGACAGCTAGCCAGGAAAGGAGAACCTCCACCCACAAGGGATTCAGTGCTGCCAACAGCCTCAGGGGATCTGAAAAACAGATCTTTACCTAATTGAATGGAGCCTCCGGATGAGGAGGAAGTCAGCTGACACCTTTTTTTTTTTAATTGAATCATAGCTGTGTACATTAGTGCAATTATGGGGTACAGTGTGCAGGCTTCATATATAACCTGAAATATTTTCATCCACCTGTTTGACATAACCTTCATGGGATTTTCTTGTTTATTGTGTGAAAACATTTGTGTTCTGCATTTAGTAGGTTTCACCTGACTCTTCTAAGATGCACCATAAGTATGATCCCGGTTGATACGTTTTAAATTCATAGGTTCTGTCTGCTTTTCTTTCTTCTTTTTCTTTTTTTTTTTTTGCCTTCTTTTTCTCTTTCTCCCAATTAATTTGTTGAAAAACTGGGTCATTTGCCCTATAAAATTTCCCACAATATACACACATTTTTCTGATAACATCTCCATGATATTATTTAACATTTTCCCCTATCATCTTCCAGGATGTTGGTAGCTGGATTTGGAGGATTGATCTGTATCAGGTGGCTTTTTTAGGGGTGGGGAAGGGCACAATTACTGTATTAGTTTGCTAGAGCTGCTGTAACCAAGTGGCACAGACAGGGCAGCATAAACAACAGAAATGAATTTCCTCACAATTCTGGAGGCTAGAAGTCTGAGATAAAGGTGTCTGCAGAATTGGTTTCTTCTGGGGCCTGTCTCCTGGGCTTGTACATGGCTTTTTCCTGTGTCTTCACATGGTCTTCTCTTTGTACCTGTCCCTCTTCTAATAAGGACACCTGTCATATTTCCTCTTTTATACTCTTACCATTAGAGTAGGGTTAGAACCCACTAAAATGATCTCATTTTACCTTAATGACCTCTTTAAAGGCCCTATATCCATACAGAGTCACATTCCAGATGGTTTAGAACTTTACCATATAAATTCAGGGAGGGACACATTTCAGTCCATAAGATGCTAACTCTTGGTGGTGCATCGTCCACCAAGAGGCACATAATATCAACTCTCTTTTTGTGGTTTTGCAGCCAGAGGATGATTAATACCTACATGCATTCATTTACTGGAGTTTGCAGATTGATAATGTCCTAATTCTGTTTTTTTTTTAATAATTTTATTAAACATAATTGTGTACATTGGTGCAATCATAGGGCAGAATGTGCTTCATATACAATCAGAAATATTTTGATCATACTGTTAGAGATAGCCTTCATGGCACATTCTTGATCACTATATAAAGACATTGAT
>CAUYON010120856.1:0-26342 GCA_963573935.1 Arctocebus calabarensis
TGTCTTTATATAGTGATCAAGGAAATGCCATGAAGGATATCTGTAACAGTATGATCAAAATATTTCTGAATGTATATGAATCATGCCCTGTGATTGCACCAATGTACATAATTATGATTCAATAAAATTATTAAAAAATAAAAAAATAAAAAAAAAGAAGGCAGGACACGCGCTCACAGTGGAATACCCTCAGCAGTGCAAGAGTCCGTTTCAAACACTTGGCACATAAAATCAGAAGGATTTTCAAACTCCTTTTGCAAATCCTACCTCAGAGAACACATTTATATGCATATCAAATCTTTATATGTTTTAAAGTCTGTGAATCCAAGGGAATTCTTTAAACTAATACTTGCAAAAACAAAAATATACAGTTTTGTGGAAACCTAGTAACTTTGTTAAGTAATGTCATAATCATTTATGCTGAGAAATGTTTGATGTGATTAAAATTACCCACCATTTCCCAACGTGCTCTATGACACCACAGGAGAGATAAACTTGAGTGAGAAAAGTATTTATATCTGGTTATCCTTTCAATACTTGGTTATTTTATATGGTGCATTCCCAGCATAGTATTTGTTTCTTTAGCTGAAAGAAATGGATCCATGAAAGCAGATTGTGAAGGGTAAAAGGTGGAGGTCAAGGGCATATTTTGCATATTTTTGCTGGTAGAACCATTTGTGTGTTCAGCTATCACAATGTTCAGACATCACCATGCTACAGAGGAGGGTCCTTAGTCATCCATCAAATCAATCATTTCCATAGATCTGTTCTGTATCTAGTACTGTATTTGGGGGTTTGGGGGCTTTTTTCCTTTGGTAAGCAAGTTAATGCACTAGAAGCCTGAATGTCAAAGTATTTATCAAGATTTTGCTAAAGAAGATACAGCCTTAGAAATTTATATGCAAAACATATTTAATAATTGGAGGCTTACGTTGAGAATAAACATCTTTTGATATTATGATCCTAGATTTTCTATTGGAAACATTAGAGAAAAAATCTCAGCCACACTTGCCCTTGTGCCTTTATCTTCTTGGTGCTGAATAAAAGTACAGTATTACATATGGTTCCCTTATCAGTCTATCCTCCAGACCCAGAAACCCTGATGATGTTACACACCCCCAGGTGGCATTCAGAAGTGTAGATAATGCTTCAGAACAATTGGAGCACAGACATTTTCATCTGCCCATAAATGCTGCCTGCTTTAGCGAATTAAAAATCTGTCCCCAGGAGTGTATAGTTTCACTCAATGCTGTGAGTCCCCCAAAGAAGCATTTTAATAGTTTCATAACTGTGCCTTCCGGACTTGCATTTCAATTATTTTGCCATTGTAATTTCACTCATAATTGCATTCTAACAGAGTCTTTTTAGACAAGCATTTAAATTGTTTTGCCATTTTCATTTCATCAAATAATAGCTTTGTAATATAATTACCACACTAAGTCATAGCAATGGGATCAAAATGCAAGAAAGAAAGATGCATGACCCATGTTTGGTGGCATTTTGAGGGTATGGATTTGCAAATAATTTCTCATTCATTACTAAGCATTGTGTCATTTTACTCAAGGAGGAACAGGAACAAAAATATGACCCAATTTATGTTTTAATTATTTGGGAGATTGGTCCTCTCTTTGTGTTTGCTGGAAGACTGACTTAAAGGAAGCCAAGGGCATACCCTGCGTATGCGGGTCAGCCTCTATGGTCTGTGTGTACATATAACATTGTTAACTGGGGCAGGAGAAGTTAGAGTAAATATTTAATTATCTAATGAGCTGTGCTTTGGGGAAATAAGTGTGTCATTTTAAGATAATCCATTCCCTATTGCCAAAGTCTATTTATTAAGCACTTATTGTGTGTAAAGCATAGTATTACCACAGGGGATAATGGTGGGGAGAGAGAGATTTCTCTATCCAAGGAACTCTAGTATGAAAAAATCACAGACGTCGGCAGTTTGCCAGTCTAAGGAAGTATCAGTAGTCATAAAAGAAGGGTGAATAAAGAGACTTCAAGAGGGGAGAACACGGAAAGGAGTAAAGCCCTGACCGAGGCAGTGGAGAGAAGGCATGGATGTGAGGCTGTGACAGAGTCTGAGTCAGTGAGGAATGCGCTTTGATTAGTTTGGAAGGGGGAGGAGCTGACTGGTTAATGAAAGGAAGCCAGTTTGTTGAATTAGGTAATGCAGAATACAGGTTTTAGCAAGAGGAAGAAAGATAAAAATGTCTAGTTTTAAAACTTCCCATTGTGGGATCCTTGGGGACAATTGAAGAGGATGCCAGCGGGCTACTCCCCATGTGGGCTGAAATGAAATGCCCAGAGCTTTGGAAGTCATCTCATTTAAGACAACACAGCCAATGACCTTCATGGGTGAGGGGGGATGGTTCCCTGCTAAACATTATTTATGGGGCTGGGCATAGAGGAAAACATCATTAAGGAGGCAGAGAAAGAGAAGGTCTGGAAGTTGCTGGAAGAAGGAAGGGATGAATAGCTCTCAGGAGCCGCAGAGTTTTACAGTAAAGGCTGAAACTAGTCTCTCTATGCTGGCAATTAAAAAGTTGTTGACTGCTGCAAATGGCTCTTAAGATGAACACAATGAGGACAATGAACACCATGAGCTGGGCTGGGATTTTTCGAGCCCGTGTATTCTGCAGATTCCCAGCCCCTTGGCACAAGGCAGGGTTTCCTGCCACCCGTTGCTGTGGTAGAGAGGGAATGCTGCAGGAGCGAGCCCTCTCGGGCCAGGACTGACTTCACTCCTGTCCTTGGGTGGCGGAGGAGGCCAGATTGGGTTCTGGGATCACCTCCACGTGGGATGCCCAGTCGTTTCTGACTCAGCCATACCCTGGCTCCAGCCCGTTAGAGCAGAGCAGGCACCTTACTGGTGACTTACCTTACACCATCAGAGGGGCTGGCCCCGGCTCACTGGCTTATTTCCCCCTAAGACCTAGCCTCTGAAGCAGAGACATTAATCATTACTGGGTCACTGTTTGTTTGCTAAGGGTTACAAAGGTAAGTAATATTTAGGAAGTAAAACATTACCATGGTCGGGTGTTGACAAATACAAAATAAATTGAAAACAACATATTCTAATCCAAATATACTTGATAACTAAACTTGAATGAATTAATAGCTAAATATTTGGTATGTGTTTTTTTATCCTTTTCAAGGCAGATAGCAATTGCAATCCCTAATTCCCATAGGCACTGGTAATTTTCAGGATAGGAGTTTTAGCAACACAGTTGGGATGGAGCTAGATTGCTGTAGCATGAACTATGAACAGTGTTAAGAAAAACAGAATATGGCTCGGCGCCTGTAGCTCAAGTGGCTAGGGCGCCGGCCACATACACCGGAGCTGGCAGGTTCAAATCCAGCCTGGGCCTGCCAAACGACAATGACAACTACAACCAAAGAATAGCCGGGCATTGTGACAGGTGCCTGTAGTCCCAGCTACTTGGGAGGCTGAGGCAAGAGAATTGCTTAAGCCCAAGATTTGGAGGTTGCTGTGAACTGTGACACCATGGCACTCTACCCAGGGCTACAGTTTGAGACTTTGTCTCAAAAAAAGAAAAGAAAAACAGATATAGCAAGAACATTTCATTAGATGAGCATTAATTGAGCCAACTATGAGCCAGGTACCTGGTATGGGACACTGGGAAGAGATTCTGGTGAGTGTGTTGTGTTGCTTGTCATTCAGGAACTTTTTCTTACAATGTGACAAATATCCTTGTAAAGAGATAAATTCGAATACATTGTTTTTGTTTTTCTTTTTCTATTGACAGAGATATTGAATAAAATACTATAGGACCACAGAGGACAGGACCATTAGGTTTGCCTTTGGGAATTGGTGAAAACTCATCTAGAAATTGATATTTAAATAGGGTTTTGAGGGATGAATAAAAGTTTACCCGGAAGACAGGAGGAAGAAAGGCATTCTGGAGAGATATTATAGTTGTGAAAGGGCCTGGACTTTGCAGTGAATATGTGAAGTTCAGTATGGTACTGTTGGAGCTGAGGTCAAGTTATGGTATTGGCTGAGGCAGACTCTAGAACACATATTTCAAATTTTAATCCTGTGTTCCTTTTCCAGTTCTCTAACATTTTCATTTGATGTTCTCTTGATTAGGATAACTTCTGGAGGAATACAGGGTTCCTAATTCTTGGCAAAAAGAATGATACCTCCAGCATGACCTAGAAATTCACTCTCCAACGGAAGAATCACCTGTTGAGCTTTTAGACATTTTTCTCTCTTTTCCAGAATCCTAAAATAGGGTATCGCCTGTTTTTTGTATTTATAGACAGTACATAATGGCAACGGTCACAAATGAGAAATTTTATTGCCTCAGAGAATTAACCTATAAAATCAGCCATAGTGCAAAGTCATCTTAAAGAGGCAGAGGAGGAGAAATTAAAATGAAGAAAGAGAATGTAAGCCCCACGGGAACAGGGGTTTTTCACTGCTCTATTCCTCCTTGCCCAGATCAGTGTGGTACATCATAGCATCTCAACATATATTTTTTGAATGAGTGAATAGCAATCTCAGATCTTTAACACTTCGAGGCATCATCGAACATATCTAAAGTAAGAATGTGTTATTTTGAATTGGAACTCCCCTGTAGTGAGGAATGCAAGAGAGAAAGATCATCGATACAAATGTTGGCAGTGCCCTTCCAACACTCTGCTCAGGGTTGGAGCTCCCTGACCTAAAGAATGAACCTACCCAATGTGGGGGCCATATGAATATCTATTGTAGGGAAAGAGAGCATTGGGCACTCTTGTCTGGGAGTTCATGAGGACATGAATCCTGAAGCTAAGACCTCTCATTCTAATACTGTGCTCCAAAGCAACTTAAGGATTTCAAGTTCAGCTTTCTCTGGAGTTTGCCCATCAGCGATGTTCTTACCAAGTCTTCTTGGAAGTTCTTCCAAGTCTTCTTGGAAGTTTTGGTTTTCATTTTCATTGACCAATAGGCATTCTGGTTTTTCCCATCAGTTTTGTGGAGGTTGACTAGTGGGAATCTGCTTCTGAGAGATCAATCTGCTCTCCATGTGCTGACACATCTGGTTTCTGAGCATTTAAGGCTGAGGTCCAGACCAGGCCAGAGAGGATGCAGCTCATATCCTAGGAGGCCCCTTGGGTGGTCATCTGGGTTTCCTGGAGAAATATCCCATCTGCAATCCATACTAGTTTTCCTTTAAAGCATTTCCAATATTAGCTAGAGTTGATTGGCACATTGGATAAAAACAGAGGTAGACCAAGAACATCAAAGAATTAAGAAGACTATATTTGTATATATGTTTGAAATTTGACTTGACTTTTTTCATTTTCAGAGGCTCTTGAAAATTTAAAAAAGAATTCTAAGTAATTAAAAAATAATTACTGATTCTTGCAAGTTTAGGATATATTTTTTGGATAGAAGTAGAACAGTGGTTTTTATTTTGCTTAATACTTTGTTATCAACTGTATCAAGTCAGACTATTTGGTGTGCGTGTATCTTCCACTGATAGCTGGGAATATTCATGCTACAGGAATTTACTGAGTACCTACTATGTGACAGGCACTGGTTGGATGCCAGAAATATCATAGTAAATAAAACAGAAAATATCTCTAAGAATGTCTCTCTAAATAGCTCTTAAGTATGTCTCTCTTTCTATAATTTTTACCTAGGTGGTGGAATTCCTTGTAATATACATCGCGTTTGCTTTGTTTGCTGCTCACGAAAAGGGCAATCTCCTCGAGGGTAGAGCTGGATAGATACCTCTGAGCCATCATTACATCTTAATTTCTCCTTCTCTGGCCTTCCATACATTCTCTTATTCCTTTACTGATTAACAAAAGAAGAAATAGTTTGTTGGGATTTCTAGCTGTTTTATTGAGAGATGGCTATGTCTGAAAACAACCAGCTTCAAGTCTCTTGAGATCTCCTTTTTTAATTCAACGGACTGTTGTTTTCCACTAGACTACAAGCAGAGTTAATAACCAGCTCACTGTGCCATGAACCAGTTATTTTAGAGTGTGTATAAACCCTGACCAGTGTTGCAGTGTAGACAGGCATATCCAAACTGATAACAAAGAGTGACACTTTTTTTTTCTTCTGGCTTTTCTAAATTTTTGATCCTTTGGCATCTGGGTATGCTCTAAATTTTAAGACCTACAGCTTTGTACCCTGAAAGAATACACTGTGTATTTTAGGATCAACAGCTCTGCACCCTGCCCAATTTCTTTGTCCTTGGCATCTACCTTGATATCCCTGACAGAGCTTCGATCTTTGTTGTGTATGTGCCCTGTGGCTCTGGATAGCCTGTCTGCTGTCAAAGTGATCCTAATTGGAATTAAAAGTTATTGGCTCATAGAGCACATCCTGTCCACCAACACTAGCAAAATCTCATTTGGATTCATTATTGCAAAATTAGAAAAGAAGATTCAATAATTCGTCACCATTATGGTCCTGGGTCTTATTTCCTCTGGCCTTTGCATTCTCTTGGGAAGAGAAAGGCTTCTGCTGTTTGAATGAAGTTGGACCAAGTCGCCTGAAAGACTCTTCCATCCAAAGAGTTTGATTCATTTTCACAACACAGGATGAAACTCCATGATGCATTTCAGAAACTTCCCAATAAAGAGAGTATTGGGACTGTAAGATAGGGAAGGAAAATGTCCTCTTGTCATCCTGAGGGTCTTTGGGGATTTCCCATAGGATGGCTTTGAACCTGAAGGCCAAGTCCTCCTTTCTTTCATCATGGATCTTTGAATCCCTACATCTTAGAATACTCCTGGGTAAGGATTCCAATTCCACTGGGAGTACTGTCCTTGGATATATTGGTTCAGACTGGGGCTTTGCCTGTTGTCAGTGGAGAACTTGCTGATACGTTGTCAGCTTGGAGAATTTGTTCATGAGGACTTTGGTTTATATAATGCAATCTGAATTATTAATCATCTAATAAAAAGAACAAGCCAAAGACAACATAGGCTTGTAGGTGTGATTTCCAAATATCAAGATACCATTGCACCCTTTCATGGGAAAGCCAACATCTCAGCATTCTCTCCTAAGTAAGAGGAAGAGCCTTTAGAGTGCCCATTTTTCCTGCTGAATGCGCCAGAGAATAGGAAACTATTCAATTACATTCATGCTGAGGAATTAGTCTGATAAATTACTGAAGTCAATATTCATAACACATTTATTTGCAAACTGACACTTTAACCTTAAATTCACAAATTTCTTTTTGACATTTAAGATTGTGAGGGAAAAAACTAAAAGAAATCTAAGGGCATAGTTTTTAAACCTTCAATTTCAAAATTGAGGTCTGTAATCAAAATGATGAGGGAAACTTTTTAATGGAAGGAAGGTATTTGAAAATGGAATATAATGACTTTAAACTTACTTTCACATCTATCTGTTTGATCCTAGTTAATTTACTTATATTTGTAGCTGCAACTATTATGGACTATGGTTTTAGTTGCTCTTTGCCTACTTAATGTTATTTCACATAAACATTTTTGGAAAATAAGTATAATTACTTGGGGAGCTTAGTGAGTATATGGCCCCCCCTGAATTCATTGTTGCAATAACTTGCTTAGCTATCCTGCTGCTGAGCATTTGAACATATCCAGTTCTTTGCTTATTATGTGAAAGTAATTCTCCAATTAATATCATTATCAAAATGAATCTTTTATTTGGGACATTTACTTGGCATATTTTTCCCAAAGTGGAATTGAAACAGTTATTAATGAGTAAACAATATTTTACTTCCTTTTCAAAAACCGTTAGCATAACTAATGTTAAAAGAGAAAAAGTCCATACATGAATATTAAATAATACAGAAACGCCAAACAACACAGGCCTGAGGGAGCAGTCAAGGCTGAGTAAGAAGTCCTTTGCGTATTCCCCAAATATGATGCCTTTTCAACATTTGTTAAACGACTTTGGTTGCAAAGATCATGATCAAAATGCATTAGTGTGCACAGGGGCAAACACAATGAGACATATACAGAGAATAAAGGGTGTCCCCCCATTGTATATGCTTAACCCTCCAAAAAATGGAATCACCTCCAATCCCGTACCCCAAACTAAGCTCATTCCCCCATAGCCCACTCTAAGCCAGCATTTCTCATCAGGAGCCCTTGTAACAGGGACAGTCTTTGCTGTATGATCCTGTCTCACACATTGCCAGATGTTCAGTGGCTGTGACCCCTGCTCACAAAATGTTAGCAATGCCTTCCAGACACGTGCCTAAAATATGTGCCTCACTGCTCCCCAGACAAGGCCCTTCAGACACAAATTTTCAGATGTCCCCTACATGGACAACAGGGCTCAAGGATTGGCCTGTGGTGGTGGCATTACCACGAAAGCAGTGGAGCCTGGCATCTGGACTGGGAGAAACAGAAGCAGCATTTCTTATGCAGTTCTGGATCTTCAGTGATTGTAGTTGTAACCTCCAGCTTCTCCTGTGGGACTGAATATTTTTAATATACAGGGTGGCTATAAAGTTTGTGTCCATTTAAAACAGTGTGCAATTAAAAATGGCACACGAACTGTATGGCCACCCTGTGTATTGAATATATTCAACTGTCTTGAATATTTCCCTAACTAAGATGTATTGGGAAACCAAGCAGGTCAACAGCTCAGCTGTTCTTAAAGCTGTAGACCTTAGAAAAAGCAATTTAGCCCTCACATAATCAAATGCCCTCAATTAGAAGAAGAGGAAAACTGAAGGCTAGTAAGGGGGAAATGGTTGCCTGGGGGTACACCTCATTACCGGTGAGGTAGGAATAAGAACTTGCCTAGCTTCCAGGCTGGGGTTTTCTTTTTTTTTTAAGTGCACAGTCTCAGATAATGGTGATGGTTGCACAATAATGTGAATGTACTCAACATCATTGAATTGTACACTTAAAAATAGTTAAGATGCTAAATTTTATGTTATGTGTATTTTACCAAAACTAAAGAAAGGAGTTTGTCTCTACATATTAGAAATGAGCAATTTTTTAAAAATATTAGTGTATTATTTGTTTCTGCCATTTGATTTCCTTTTTCACTGTCCAGGTAGAGCCTAGAAAGAGATAAGCTGATGAAAACCCTAGTGAAAGCACTCTTCATAACCAATTTAGTTGCACGGTTGGCCTGTACAGTTGTGCAGGTTGTGACCTGCACAAATGCACGTGGTGGGGGGCCTTCTGCATCAGGAGTCTCTGTTAACTTGATGACCAACCAACATTAGCTGGTGAGGACCTGAGATGGTACAAGAGGAGGAGAGAGATAAGAAACCATGATCTTACCCATCCAAGAGCTTATGGCAGATACAGAATATTCATTCATTCAGAAGAAAAACGATCAAAGGGAAAGTGGAACTATAGTGCAATAAAATTCAGTAAATATTCACCTAATCAGATAGTGTTGTAGATATTAAGCATAGTCAGATCAGCATGATGATTATTATTATGTTAGCAAATCATGTATCTATACATGGCTACCCAAGAGATGAGTGAAAGGACAGTGAGAGTTCAAGTTTTAAGATCTCAGCAAAACTTCAGGAAATGGTCCTTTGACCCTTTGCCAGTGACTAAATAAAACCAAATCTACCCAAGAGGCCACTTCTCCACTTCTGAGAGATGGTGGTGTTATTGTCAGGTAGGGAGGGCAGGAGAGAGACATATGTGGGAGAGGTCTGGGGAATATGCTTTCACCTCCAGATTCAATAATCAAGAATCAAACAGTGGCCTTATCTGAGATTTCCTCGCAATACTTTTGGTGTCCCATTATTGTATGTTCCACTCTTGCCTTCTGTAAGGTCATTTAAATTGGTGTAGCAAAGATACTTCTATCACCACCACCACACACACACATACATATCACCTACGGGTTCAGGTGGAACATGAAAACACAGCATATTCTACTCAATGTGAAACACAAGACTGTCTCACCAGCATAGTGCTTTCTGACAGGGATGGAGCTAAGTTTTTGTGAAGCTACCCACTTAGAGGTGGCATTGGCATCTCCCACTCTTGAGTAAAGAGGGAAGGATAAACTAAAGCCAGCCATGTGGTGGCTAGTGACATTCAGAACTACAAAGAAAGAGGATAAAGAAATCAGATAAGAAAGAAAAGCAACTGAAAATAAACCAAAAAAAGGTTTTAAAAAGAAAACAAATTAAATTCTGACATACACAACATGGGTGGATCTGGAAAACATGTTGCTAAGTGAAGTGAACCAGAAGCAAAGGGATAAATACTGCATATCAGTTGGGTATGAACATCTAGAATAGGTGAATGTATACAGATGGAAAGTAGATGAGAATGCCAGGGCTCTGGGAGCAGGGAATAGGGGGTATTGTTCAATGGGTACAGAGTTTCTGTTTGGGGTGGGGAAAAAGTTTTAGAAATAGATACATACATAATAGCAATGCTTGTACAACCTTGTGAACATAATTGATAACTACTAAATTGTATACTTAAAAATAGTTGAAATGGCAAATTTTAGGTTACATGAATTTTAACACAATACAAAATATAAAAATTAGAAGAAAGTCATTTTGGAGGTGGTTGGGTGCCCCTAGTCATACTCAGAGATGGCTGGAGTTCACTTATTTCCTGTGTTTGAGTTGACACTGGAACTGGTGGGAAGTCCCATATACCCATATAGAAAGATAGCTAATAACAGGGCGGGTTTTCCTACCAATTGTCTTGAAGTTGCACCAAAATCAGGATCCCAGTGTGGCCTCAGTTTGTTGCCTGTGGCAGCTGCTCCCGTAAATTTCTCCTGGAGGGTATCCAGGCTAATTCTGGATGTGGCATCTGCCAGAAAGGCCTCTTGGTATGTGATTTGAACTGCATGGTTCCTGTGGAGCTTCCTGGGAATATTTGAGAGTACAGGGTAGGACTTGGATGTGGCTGAAATATGTTCCTTGAAAATCAGAGGGAAACAAATGTGCAACAAATAATCATTGGATTAAAAACTGTCACCACAAAAACTGGGCAAGAGACATGAACAGAAACTTCTTTTAACTAGATAGACTAATGGCCAAAAAAATGCATGAAAAAATGTTCAATGCCTCTAATCATCAGAGAAATGCAAATCAAAATCACACTGACATACCATTTAACCCCAGTGAGAATGGTTCATCTCTTAAAGTCCCTAAATGACAGATGCTGGTGTAGATACAGAGAAAAAGGACACTCACACTCTGTTGGTGGGACTAGCAAACTAGGTCAACCTCTATGGAAAGTAGTCGTGGAAATTCCTCAAAGAACTTTTAAAGTAGACTTACCATTTGATCCTGCAGTTCCTCTACTAAGAATTTAACAAAAGGAAAAAAATTTTTATCAAAAAGATGCTTTCACGTAAATGTTTACAGCAGCACAACTCACATTTGTGAAGATGTGGATACAACCCAAGTGCCCATCAACTCATGAATGGAGTCATAAAATGTGGTGTATGTATATCATGGAATACTACTCAAGCATAAAAATGATGGTGATTTAATATCTTTGGTAACAAGCTGGATGGAATTGGAGACCTTTCTCCTAAGTGAAATATCACAAGAATGGAAAAACGAACACCACATATACTCAATACTAAATTGGAACTAGTTGAGTAACACCTGGGTGCTTATAGGGAAGCAAAACTCAAGGAAATTCGGGTGTGGGGGAGGGAAAGAAGGGGAATAGTAAATTCCTACCCAACAGGTTCTTTGCATGAGGATATTGCCTACTTTCTGGATGAGGGACACACCTATAACTTTGACTTAAAATTTACAAGCACAAACCATGTAACCAAAACATATGTACTCCCCTAATATGCTGAAATAAACTTTCTTGAAGGCAAAAATTTAATACAAATTTTTTTAAGGACATAAACACACTTAAAAGTGACTTATGTAACTTTTTCTGAAAAGTGAGGTATTTATTTTAGGTAAAGCTTTCCTCTACACTAATGTTTGCAAGCCCAGCTCAATTTGAAATGAGAGAAATAATGGCATAATTTTTATGTGCTATGGGGGACATACTTACACTAAAAAATTATTTATCGTTTATCTGAAATTCAAATTTAACTGGGCAACCCTAACTCTAGTGGAGATGACAGCAGGGGAGAGACTAGAGTTTGTTTTTTGCCTTCCATGTGCCAAGCATCATCATATTCATTGATGAATTTCATTATCCTGTTTAATAAGAATCACATCCAATCTCAGACCTTCTGAATCAGTGCTGGGGAGGGACCTGGGAAAGAGTATGTACATCTTATGATCACACCAAGTGATTGTTACTCAAAGGGAAGTTCCAGAAACACCATGACCCAGACCAGGACTTTCCAGACATAAATATGCATGTGGGTCACCTGTGGTGAGTGCTGAAGGGCAGAAAGTTCTGCTAGTTCAGACCTGCGGGGCCGACAATTCATGCCAACCAGTTCCTGTGGACACCGGGGTTGCTAGCTATGAGCCCCACTTTGAGTAGCACTGTCCAAGGCCCCCCAGCAAAGGAGCAGCAATATCCCAAAAAGTTGTAATAATGAAGATTATAAAATGATATTGTGATCATTATTTTTTACATAATTGGAGGAAAAAGTGGAAGTGTTCTTCTTCTTTACCACAGTATACAGTAACATCCATATACAAAGGGTACTTTATGTGCCATTTTTGAGAAAAGGTTTTTTCCAAAAAGCAAATGTCTTACTGACAGCTAAGGGGTATACATTTTTTTTCCTGTGGCAAATGGGAATTGGCTTATTTATGCCAGTCTTTCTTCTACACAGTGGGGGGACATCAGTCCCAAACCACATTTACAGCTGTGAAACCCAGAATGGGCTCCAGATACGACGAGGACAGTATGACTTGGCTTTGTGGAATTAGTTTCTTGGTGCCAGAGTCATGGTGATAAAATTATAATGTGATTCCTTCAGTTTTTTCCTTCTCTTAGCTGTATGAAATTAATAGTTTGTTTATTAGTTTATTCAGCAGAATCTAGTTAGATCAGAAATTTTCAAGGTATAACTATGTCAAAGAAATGACTGAAAACTGAAAGTTAACCAATCTGTTCACAGGGACAAAAGACAGTCCAGCTGTGGTAATTGCTTCAGGACACACCCTAACAAGGGCAGTTTAGGAAGGTGAGGATGGAGGTTAGATCAGATTCCTGGAATACCACCTTTCAAAATTCAGCAGTTCTCATACAGAAAGAACACCAACAGGGCCCCACCCATTCATTCATCAAATTCTTACTAAGTCAGCATGAGACATCTCACTCTGTTTTGTGGCAAATATAAAGATCAACCAGATACTAACTCTGTGCACAAGACCACTGTCATTCAAATGGTATAGGAACAGGAGGACCAAGAGATTCATTCTGCTTGAGGAAGGAATGGATTTCAAAAAGGATCAAGAGACTGTAGTATTGAGTTATGCTTTGAGTTATGGTAGAATTTGGATTTGCAGAGATGGGGTTGGGGAAAGGGTGTTTGTGTGAGACAGAACAACTGAGCAGAAGCACAAACCATGAAGATTTTGGAAAGAGCATTTGAAGTAGATTGCAGTTCAACTTTGTTGAAGTGGAGGCTATAGAGAGGGCAGCCATTGGACAGATATGTTACATGTATGAGCAGAAGAGTGACATAGTAGAGTGACATATGGAAGACTGATGTGTAGAACACATTGGAGAGGAATGACCTAGAGGTAGGGTAATATGGTGTGGCACATCTGAAATAGTCCCACAGATAGGAGATGAGGGCCTGGCTATGGGTCATAGAGAGGGGAAGGTGTTTGTGAGTGAGTTCTTGGCCCTTAATAGCCAGAAACTCTGGGACTGGGGGAGGAACGTGTCACTTGGCTCTGGGTGTTGTGCCTGCATTAGAGTGTGGAGTTGTGGGATTGGTGGGAAGGTGGAGGGAGCCCACATGCCAGAAAGAAGATAAGTTTGGTTACCCTGGTCTGTACAGGCAAGAATTGAGTGTGTCTTCTTCCCAGACTACCTTCAGCACACAGCAGAGCTCTTGGGTGGCAAGCAGTCCCCTTCAATTTTTGTTGAGTTTGAGTTGCCAGCCAGGCTGCACAGGAGAAACTGCCCAGGAAGGCATATAGAGATGGCTGCTGGGTCTGAAGGGGGAAATAGATCTCTCCAGTCAGAAGGATCTCGAACAGAAGTGCAACAGAGCCCACAGAGAAGAAAGGGGGTTAGAGACAGGCAGTGAATGCTTTAGGGGATACAAGGAGAGGTCATAAAAGAAATGGTTTGAAGGTAGGAAGTCTGAGCTGCCTGGAGACCAGGAGCAGAGAGGGTGTCAGGAAGGAGCACATGGACATGAGTGATCAGAGCTTGGGGTTGGGGGGTGTGACTAAGAAAAAGACAATGACAGGGGCAACAAGAAAGCTGTTCCAGAGGGGTGGAATGGACAGACTTCAGATTAACTGCTCAATTCACTTTTAAAGGGAAGGAAACAAATCAATGTTTAAAAATTGATTATAAGTTTCTTTGGCATATTTGTTTTTGAATGATACTTCTAATAACATAATTATACTAGAACAGCTATAAAAATATTAGTCATCTTCTGCAAGGGAGACTTTGCATATTGTAGCCATTATCTCATGCTTCTGTGTCATTATGTGCCAATAATCACACCCGGGATATATGTACGGGAGATAAATTGGCAAAACAGGAACAGACTGGGTCAGCTGCTCTATCTAATTTTGTTTATTTTTCCAAATTGAAAACTGTATCAGTCACAGATAGTTCTGGATTTAACAATAAAATGACGTTTGCTGAAACATTTACATTTAGGTAGTCAGATAGCAGTTATAAAGTGGTTTAGAATTACCCGGGGCAGGTGTACAGAGGGGGATGGCAGCTCCCAGTTGGTCGCTTCTTGGTCTGAGCTGACTCAAGTCAGAGGGTCTTCTAACACCACACATGGCAACTCTCTGCTGAGTCAGTAAAGAAGCTCCCTGTCCCTGGGGGGCTTCCTCCTACCTCCCTGCCCTGGGTGCACTACTTTGTAATGTAGGGTCCTAGGCAGCAATGTGGCTGATGTGCACATGATGGACACCCCTGCAGAGCAGTGTCTGCCCTTTATATGATGTAGCAGATCTTATTTTCCCAGTCAAAAGGCAGTGAATTGCTCTTCAGGGGCCGCCATTATTTCACCCTCAGATGGAAATAAATGATACAGCTATTACATAGGAGTGCATCCTGGATGGACCCCACTATAGCCGGGGTGGTGGCGGGCAGGGAAGGGGGGAGAAGCAGGAAAGGCCAGGATATCGCCAGGTTCTCCCCAGCCTGGGGAGGGTTGCTTCCTCCAAACCCACTGGGATATCCTGAGGCACTTCATTTTGGTAGAGACTCCCAGGCCTTCCTCTGGCTCAGAGCCTGAAAGGAGTTCCTGGGAATAGCCTCTTTCCTAAGCTTCCTCTCAGCTTAGAAGATTGACTTGAATGAAGCTCAATACAATATTGACCACCCCATCCTTCCTGAAGTTGTATTTTCTATGGTCTTGGCAGCTCAGCCTCCTTCTAGATGTCTCTCAGATCTCCTAATACTCTTCTTCCTAAAAAGGAACTTCCCAAGAGTTAATCTTTGGGGTTTTGTTATGTGTGTGTGTTTTGTGACTCAATTGCCTTTCTTTACTCAGTCATCTTGCAAACGCTTCTTTTGTGTGTTCTCTGTTCCAGGTTCCAAACTAGGTGTTTAAGTTGCAAAGATATGATCACTTGCTCTTGGGAGCATACAAGCCAGGGAAGGAAACCGATACATGACAAATTAGGGCACCTAATTATTATAGATGAAAGATTCAAAAGAAGGAATGATCAGTGCTATGAGATGGTAAGAGTTGGACTGAGGATACTCATCCTCAGTCCTGACCTGGGGGTGTCAACAAGGCAAAGGCTCTCAGGCTCCACAAGTGACCTGTTAGTCATAAACTACAAAGTAAAGGAAGTATACACTATAAAATTTGTCAATGTAGAGAGGTGCTATCAAGATCAGTGACGATGTATGTATGAATGTATGAAAAGCACTTAGTACTAGAACAGTCCTAATAAATATATCTCCCAGTCTTTGTCAAATGCCATGTTCCCTCCCTTTTCTTTCAAGCTGTCAATACTAACACTGTCCTCAAGGATCACTCAGCTTCCGTTTCTACCCTCTCAGTCCTTTGCCCCCTTCATATTCACATGCCTTCTCCTTCTAGTTCATGCACTAAACCAGTGGTGGCCTGATTTGAATGTAGGAGAAACTGATGATAGTGGTCAGGGGCCATTGGAAGCTGCAGATTTAAGATATCTTAAATATCCTTTGTCTGGAGCAGGATTTTCCTATGAGAAATTTGTGCATTTGTTCAATGGGGTGAAATTGGTGGATGGCATCTAGTGTCTGAATCAAAATTCATCCTGTATTCTACCCTTCACCATATTCCAGAGCACAGATAACCTTGTGCATAGTGGAATCTGGACTCTGCAGACTGCAGACTCTGTGGGCACCTGTAACCCTAAAGAGGAGACATGAATACTTCACTTCCACCGTGGCAGTGTGAGTTCTGTGAAATAACTCCACAGTAAAACTGTGAAAATTATTAAAGAACAAGAAACCAAACACTTAAAGTCTTTGGAAATGGCCATATGGACTAAATAAAAGAATATGTAATAAAGAAAATATACTAAAAAATCAGTAACAAATATGAGAGTTTGCAGTATTTGAACCAAGACCTTCAACTTTCATCCCTTCTTCAAACTCAGGAAGATAGACATTTCACTCTAGACTAGTGTAACCAAAAACAGAGGGTTCCTTCTATACCAGCTCCTAATTATCTAAACTTTTGGAAAGAAACTTTCTCTGGATAACTTGGTAAAGTTATTGGTAGAAGTTATAAAAGGAATACTCAGATCCACACATGGCGGCCCACATTTATAATTCTAGCATTCTGGGAAGCTGAGGCAGCAGGATCACTTGAAATCAGGAGCACAAAACCAGCAAAAGCAAGAGCAAGACCCTTTCTGTAACAAAAATGGAAAATAATTTAGCCAGTGTGGTGGTGGGCACTTATGGTCTCAGTGACTTGGGAGGCTGAAGCAGGTGGATCGCTTGAGCCCCGGAACTTGAGCTTGCAGTGACCGACAATGAGGCCACTGCACTCTACCCAGAGTAATGGAGTGAAACTCTATCTCAATAAAAAAAGAGTAGGGGTATGATTCAGAGAAAAGCATACCATTGTCTGTATTCCCAGCTCCAGGACCCTAGCTCAGAGATTTTTGCCTGGGAAAAAGTAGACTGTGAAACAGAGAGCTTCCAGTGTCTTTATCAAAGAAAATGACTTTGGATGCAACAAAGTGGGGGAGAAATTCATGCCTAAGGTGGTCCCCAAAACAGTGATGGTTACAGTAAAAGTCATTTGGGACAACATTGGTAGTTTCATTGGAGATATAAGCTAAACTGTAGGCCAACTAGTTTGCTGAGAGAATTAGGGAAAGAGACAGCTGAGAGGAGTGAATCTTAAAATAAAGACTCACTTTGGAAACTATCCCTTCAAAGGACCCAAATTTGATAGGGTCAATCTGTGAAGCATGGTATTATTGAAAACAGTAGAGTAATTGAACTTAGTTAGTGTACTTTGACAGCTGGGAGTAGTCATGGAGAAAGAAACAGTTAGGGAGCTTCTGTTAACAGGGGTAGCTGTTATCTCAGGGTAGTTGAGATACCCAAAGTTACACCCTTCGCATAGCAACATCAGAGGCTTCATACTGTGGGACAAGAGGAAATAGAATTTAGTAAAATAATCTAGCCAGTCACTAAATAAATAAATAAAACAGTAACAATCCCTGGAGGAAGGTAAAGACTTGTACCCAGATAGCTACAATATTTTATGTAAAATGTCCAATTTCCAACAGAAAACTATGAGACACGCAAAGAAACAGGAAAGTAGGACCCATACACTGAAGGGAAAAAAGCAGGCTATAGAAACTGACTATGAGAGCAACCAGATATTGAATGTATAAGAAAAAGACTTCAGGCCAGGTGCAGTGGCTTATGCCTATAATCCTAGCACTTTGGGAAGCCAAGGCAGGAGGATCATTTGAGGTCAGGGGTCTGAGGTCAGTCTAAACAACATAGCGAGACCCCATCTCTACAACAAATAGAAAAATTAGCTGGTGTGCACCTTTAGTGCCAGTTACTCAGGAGGTTGAGGCAGGGGAATTGTAATAATCCAAGAGTTTGAGATTGGAGTGAGCTGTGATGATGCCACTACACGCTAGTCCAGGCAATAGAGCAAGACCTTGTCTCCCTTCACCTGCAAAAAGAAGAAGAATAGAAAAGGTTTTGAAGTAGCCATAATAAATATATGTAAAGATCTAAAGGAAATCATAGTTAAAGAAGTCAAAGAAGGTATAATGACAGTGTCATATCTAACAGAAAATATCAATAAGGACATATGAAATATTAGAAGAAATAAAGGTCAAGAATTTTCCAAATTTATTGAAAAATTACTTGCTACCAAAGAAGATTAACTTGACTTTTCATCAGAAAAAGCAGAGGCCAGAAGGCAGTGGTTTCCATATTCAAAATACAAAAAGAAAAAAGCTATTTAATAAAAATTCTGTATCCAGAAAAGCTTTCTTTCAAGATGAAAGCAAAATAATATATTCTGAAAAAGAAAAATGAAGAGGATTTGTTTCTAACATATCTGCCTTATAAGAAATACTAAAGGAAGTTGTTTAGTCTATAACCAAGTAACTTCACAGAACAATTTTAATCCATAAGAAAAAACAAAGGGCATTAGTAAAAAGTAATTTTTAAAGACAGTACAAATGTATATATTTTCTCCTTTCTTCTCTTAATTGATTTAAAAAGTGATTGTATAATATGTCATATTTATATAAAATATATACATATATAAACACACATATGTATTACTATTGAGCCTATAATTTATAACAATGTAACATATTTGCCAATAACAGCACAAAAGGAGGTGAGTGGGAGCAATACAGTGTTATGAAAATCACTCCACAAAACAAATGAAGAGGTCCAAAAATGATAAATAAGGTTAATATTAATATAACAAATGATATGAAGATATATATATTTACGCTCTTTTCTCTTAGTTTCTTTAGCAGACATAAAATTATATAATATAACAATTAATAACAATTAATATTGGGTTCATAACATTTTACATGTAAAATGTATAGCTATATTAAAAAAGAGGGAAAGGGAATAAAGCTATATAGGAGTATAGGAGTAATGTTTCTATATATTACTGAAATTAAGTTAGTGTAAATATGAAGTTGATTCTGATAAGATGTGCATGTGTTAAAGACATTTAAATGCTGTTCTAAACTAGGTGGTAGAATTGCAAAGACATAGAATGTTCCACCCATACTGGAATGTCTATTCTTCCAGAGCATACATAGAACATTTTACAGAATATACCATAGGCTAGGGCACAAAAAAGTCAATAAACTGAAAAGAATACAAAAAATATAAAGTTTGTTTTCTGATTACGAAAGAATAAGATTAGAAATCAATAACAGAAAAAAAATTCAAAACCCACAAATATATAGAAATTAAGCAACAAATTCCTAAGTAACTAGTGATTCAAAGAAGAAATCAAGGCCAGGTCCAGTGGCTCATGCCTGGAAGAACACCACTCTGGGAGGCCAAGGCAGGAGAATTGCTTAAGCTCAGGAATTAAAGACAAGTTTGAGAAAGAATGAGACCCCCATGTCCACTAAAAATGGAAAACTTAGCTGGTCAGGGTGGCACATGCCTGTAGTTTCAGGTACTCAGGAGGCTGAGGCAGAAAGATTGCTTGAGCCATCCTCATCTTCATCCTACAGTGGCTGGAGGCCACTGCACTCTACCCAGACCAGTAGAATGAGACTGTCTCAAAATAAAAAAAAAAAAAAAGAAGAAAAAGAAATAAAGAGGCAAATTATAAAATTCTTTCAAATGAATGAAAATTAAGAAATAGCATATCAAAACATATGTGATGTGGCTAAAGCTGTTCTTAGAGATAAATTGATAGCTATAAATGTATATATTAAGAAAGAAGAAAGATCTGAAGTCAATAACTTAAGGTTTAACCTTAAGACACTAGAAAAAAGGGAAAAGTAAACCTAAATAAATCAGAAGAAATACTAAGGTTTTAGAATAGAAATGAAGTAGAAAATAGAAAAACAATAAAAAACACAATGGAACCAGAGCTGATTTTTTTAAGACTAATAAAATTGATAAAACTTTGCTTAGATTAATCAAGAAAAAATATGGAAGACTCAAATAACTAAAATCAGAAAGGAAAAAAGGTACATCACTACTAATCTTACAGAAATGAAAAGGATTGTAAAGAAATACTATGAATAGTAGGTCAACATATTAGGTAAGTTAGATGAAATGGACAAATTTTTAGAAAATCAGAAACTATCAAAACTCACTCAAGAGGAAATAGACAATATGAATAAATTTAGAAAAAGCAGATATTGAACTAGTAATTATAAAACTATCCATAAAGAAAAGCCCAGATCCAGATGGCTTTATGCTACCAAACATTTAGAGAAGAATTAATCCCAATTCTTTACAAATTCTTCAAAAAATAGAAGATGAGGGAACATTTCCTAACTCATTCTAGGAGGTCAAAATTACTATGAAAAGCAGAAAAAGACATGATAATAAAGGAAAACTACGGATCAATGTCTCTTTGAATATTCATGCAAAAAAAATTCTCAAAAAAATATTAGCAAGCTGAATCCAGCAACATGTAAATAGGATTATATACATAACCAAGTGGGATTTTATCTCAGGAATGCAAGGTTGATTTAACATTCCAAAATTAACACATGTAATATACTATATCAACAGAAAAAAATCCAAAAACCACAGAATCATCTTGATATAGAGAAAAGGCATTTGACAAATTCAACAGTTTCTTGGTTAAAAAAAAAAAAAACACCCCCAAAATAACAAACAAACATCAAAAACAAACACAAAAAATTCAACAAACTGGAAATAAAATGAAACTTCCTCAGTCTGATAAAAGATACCTACAACCAACTCACAGCAAACATCACCCTTGGTTAGAAAAGAGTGGATACCTTTCCCCTAAGGTCATGAATAAGACTAGCATGTCTACTCTTGCTATTTCTAGTCTACATTGTACTGGAAGTTTTAGTTAGGGCAATTTTAAGTTAAGAAAAAAAAAAAGGCATCTAGGTGGGAAATAAGGAGTAAAAGTATTCCTATACACAGATGATGTAATTATAATTATTTGGATTATCCACAAAATCCAAAGGACTCCACTGAAAGACAATTAAAACTAATATACAAGTGCAGCAAGTATATTAATTTCCTAGGGCTGTCATGACAAAGTACCACAAACTAAGTGGCTTGAAACAACAGAAATGTATTTTCTCCCATAGAGGTTAGAAGTCCAAAGTCAAGGTGTTGAGTGTTCCTCTGAGATTCTGAATAGACTCCTTCCCTGCCTCTTTTGGCTTGTGGTGTTCGTTGATATTTTTTGGTGTTTCTGGGTTTGTAGATGCATCACTACAATCTCTACCTCCACCTTTATATGACCACATTGGTCCTTTGTGTCTCTCTTCTCTTCCTTTAATAACACTAGTCATTTTGGATTAAGGACCCACTCTATTTCAGTTTAATCTTACCTTAACTAATTACATCTTCATCTTACCTTATTTCTAAGTAAGATCACACTCTGAGGTACTATGGGCTAGAACTTCAACATATCTTTCTGGAGGACACAATCCAACACATAACAGTAAGGTTAAAAGAAGCAAAATTAATTACTAAAATCAGTTGTGTATCTATACTCCAGCCAGGAACAATCTGAAAATGGTAGTAAGAAAATAATCCTATCTATACTATACCTGAGACAGGGTCTCACTCTGTTGCCCAGACTAAGGGGCAGTGATGCAAGTCTTGCCATGTTGCTTAGCTGGTTTTGAACTCCTGGCCTCAACTGATCCTTCTGCCTCAGCTTCCTAAAGTGTTAGGATTACAGGCATGAGCCACCACATTCACTCAAACCAATTCCATTTATAATAGCATCAAAAAGAATAAAAGAATTAGAAATAAATTTAACAAGTACAAAACTTATACTTTGAAAAACAAAGGAAAAAGAAAAATTGCCAAAAGAAATTTTTAAAGACTTTAAAAAAGATAGAAAGACGTCCATGTTCATGGATTGGAAGATAATAGTGTCAAGAAGGAAATACTCCTCTAAATTAATCTGCAGATTCAATGCAATCACTATCAAAAACAGCTGAGGTCAGGTATGTAATTTTAGCCTTTAATCCTAGCACTTTGGAGTCTGAGGTAGGAGGATTGCTTGATGTTAGGATTTCAAAATTAGAGCAAGACCCTGCTTCTGTGAAAAAAAGAAAAATTAGCCAGATATGGTGACATGCACCTGTACTCTCAGCTGCTCAGGATGTTGAGGCAGGAGGGTCCCTTGAGCTCAGGAATTTGAGATTGCAATGAGCTGATGCCATAGCACTCTACCTTGGGTGACAAAGTGAGACTTTGTCTAAAAATTTTTAAAAACCCAGCTGGATTCCCTGTAGAATTTGACAAGCAATTATAAAACTGATCTGAGATTTCAAGGGACCCAGAATAGCCAAAACAATCTCAAAAAAGAACAAAATAGAAGAATTTAACACTTTTTAATTCCAAAACATACTACCAAGTAACAGTAAGCAAGACTGTGGTACTGGAACAAAATTATAAATAGATTTATGAAATAGGAATGAGGATTAAGAAATAAACACACATGTCCAGTTAACTGATTTTTGACAGGAAAGCTAGGACCATTCATTGTGGAAAAATAGTCTTTTCAACAAATGATACTGGGACCACTGGATAGCTGAATGCAAAAATGAATTTGGACTCTTATTCATACTATATATACAGACTATATACACTATATATACAGATTAACCTGAGTTAATCAAAGACTTAAATGTCAGAAGTAAAACTATAGAATTCTTAGAAGAAAATGAAATCATCATGACCTTTGATTGATTGGCAAAGGATTCTAAGCTACAGCATCAATTACATACAAGAAAAGTATAAACAAATTGGGCTTTATCTAAATTTAAGCATTTTGTGCTTCAAAGCATACCATCAAGAAAATGAAAAGACAAGCCACAGAATGAGAGAAAATATTTGCAAATTGTGTATCTGATAAGGGACTTTGCATCGAGACTATGTAAAGAATGCTTACACCTTAATAAAAGGCAAATAACTTACTCTAAAAAATGGCAAAGAACTTAAATAGTTATTTTTCCAAGGAAGAGTTCCAAATCTGGAAAGCAAGACAGCACACATAAAGATGCTTGGCATCATTAGTTATCAAGAAATGTAAATCAAAACCAGATAAGATGGTTCATGCCCACTATGGTGCCTAGAAGCAAAATGTCAGATAATAATAAGTGTTGACAAGGATTTGAAATTGGAATTCTTGTGCACAGCTGGCAAGAATGTAAAATGATGCAGCCCCTTTGGAAAAAACTCTGGCAGCTCCTTACTTAATTATAAAATTATAATATGACCCAGAAATTCTACTTGTAGGTATATACCCAAGAAAAATGAAAGCAATGCATTCACCAAAATTCCATGCAAACAGCACAGAAATGTCTATGGCAACATTATTCATAACAGCCAAAAGGTGGAAAAATACAAATCCTCAAATAAATGTGTTATGTGGCTACAGTGGGATATCTCTCGGCCATAAAGTAAAAGAAGAACAGATACCTGGATGAACCTTGAAAATGTTATGTTAAGGGAAAGAAACCAGCTACAAAATACTGCATATTACATCATTCCATTTATATGAAATGTCCAGAATAGCCAAAACTAGACACAGAAAGTAGATTATTTGTTGCTCAGAGCTGAGGGGAGGAGATGACAGCTAAAAGTTAGGAGGATTTTTCCTGAAATGATGAAACTGTTTGAAAGTTAAATGTGGTAATGTTTGTGCATATCTGCTAATATACTAAAAACAATTGAATGTTACCCTTTACATGAGTGAACTGGACAGTATATGAATTATCTCCCTAAAGAAAAAAAGAGTAGACAGGTAAGGTTGCTGGGAAATTTACTGCTTGCTTTGTAAAGTTAGTTCAAGTATTAATATAGCTATATATATTCTTGTGAACAGTTCCATTTTAATGATTACATAAAATCCAGGACAGAAACAATAAAGTGTTGGGATCTTATCACCTAGTTCTCCGGTTTGAAATTACACCTGTTACTCAGTTCTATTAAGAGTAGCCTACATTTTCATGTCACTGATCATTTTACTCTGTCTATTTATAGTCCTTAGATGATGCTATTGGATAAGTTTGGCTTAGAAGGGAAAAAGAAAATCTATTTTCAGAGTAATAGGCTCTATGAGCCAGTAGGTTAATAAAATTATAGCAACACTGAAGTATAAAAAAAACTCATTGACATGGTAATGGGAGGGACGCGGTCAGATAATGATATTCTTGATGTTGAGGCAATTGTTAACTCTTTAGCACTAAAACAGGCAATCCCCAAGTCACAAACATCTGACCTATGTACAGTTCACACTTATAAACGGGGGCTATTACCTGTCCTAACTTACATACAAATTAAACTTAAGGTCAAACCTACAGAACCTACCTCGTTCATAACCTAAGGACTTCTTGTATGCTTGCAGTTTTTTCCTAAAACTTTCAATGAATGCTTCTAAGGAAATGGGTGTATATTTTATTATTGTTTTAATTTTTATATTGTGATGCTAGAAATATTGTACTCATTTTAATGACTTAGTAATTATGATGGCACCCACCCGCAGTACACTGAATGCTACAGGGAGTTATCATAGACAGGTGCTAGTTCACTGTGGCCTTTGGGCAGGAAATCAGAAGCCCAGGGTTTCTTATGCATCAGGTCACTGATACCTTTGTCTAGACTCATCTGGATTGTACCAGATGCTTCCAAAGAATCTTATCAGCTCCAGTCTCTGTGATGCTACGATCCTGTGAAAGAGGGATCATCTCTCTGTATGTTAAGCAGAAGAATATTAGCAAAATGTGCAGCATATATTTCACACCCTATCAGATAAATGGACTGCAGTGACATTTCTGGAGATTTAGCTGGTTTAGATGGATTGAGACCTGGAATGATTCATGGGACAGGGAACTGACTTGGTTGATACTATCTTTTCACTTTTGAATGCATTCTCTCCACCTATAACCAATCTGTACTGGCAGCAGTATTTTCCAAACTAGATCCTATAAGGTATTACTATATAAAGTTTGTTAAATCTCTTTATTACAGGGCTTCTCAGAGCCTTTAATATGCTAAATTGAGACAATCCATACATTTCTAAAGTGAATAAACAAAGATGAAGCCCTTTATTTTATAGAAAGTTTGTTAATACTTTGCTGAACTAGCGTTCAGAGAAACCCAGTTTAGAGGCTTCTCCACCCTTGGATACTTCCAAACCAATGTCAAAATTCAGCTCCCCAGGAAATGTTCTTCAAAATTCACCTCCCCCAGGAAATGTTCTTCAGCTGCTCAGTGTTTATTCATTTTGGGGCCACTTATGCCTGGCACAATTCTGGCATTCAGGCCTGGCACATAGGTATTACTCAAAACATATTTTTGGAATAATGTCTGGATGAAAAACTGCATGTGTACATGTTGGACTGTAGCCAGCTGTTCTTCCTTCCAGTCGATGTGCCTACATTAATCTTACATAGTGCCATGCTTTGTAACCCTCTTTACTTGTTCCAGGTACTTTATTAGGGGTGGTGTCTTACCGAGCCCTGCCTTGGATTCTCATGAGGAGATCCCCTTCCTCCTCTTTGAGCTCTTTGGCTCACACAGATCAAGCATTAATAATTTTCAGGATGAAAACCAAATTGGGCCTGTGATGCCTCATCAAATGTTCTACTTCAAGGCCAACACCGTCTCTGGCTCCTGATCCTCATGCTCTCCTCCTTATCTTCAGAAGGAGTACTGGACTTTTATTTATTCCTCTTGAGTTTCTATATGAGGGCATATGGAAGAATCTCTGCAAACGCAAAGATATGCGTCTTCTGAGGCCTTAGGTTAGGCACAGCTGGGGGCAGACATTGATGTTGGAACTTCCTGACTGGCCAACACCCCTCCTACAGTCTTCATGTGCCCTTCGTTCAGCAAAGATGGAGATTGTCTACGCCTGAACTCCATTGTCTAGTAAAAATCTCCAACTACTGTGGGAGGAGCCAAGATGGCGGTCTGTAGCCATCTTTTTGCAGAGGCTCCCATCCAGAAGGAGATTTAAAGGACAGAAATTTAGCAAAAAAGCCAATGGTTTGGATCTGAGCCAAAAGAGAAGGTCAAAGAATGCACAT
>CAUYON010120857.1:0-10416 GCA_963573935.1 Arctocebus calabarensis
AACTGAGTGAGGACACGCCAGGGGCTACAGGGGACCCCGAGAACTGAGTCCCTGAGGACACGCTGAAGGCTACAGGGGACCCCGAGAACTGAGTCCCTGAGGACACGCTGAGGGCTACAGGGGACCCCGAGAACTGAGTCCCTGAGGACACGCTGAGGGCTACAGGGGACCCCGAGAACTGAGTCCCTGAGGACACACTGAGGGCTACAGGGGACCCTGAGAACTGAGTGAGGACACACCGGGGGCTACAGGGGACCCCGAGAACTGAGTCCCTGAGGACACACTGAGGGCTGCAGGGGACCCAGGAACTGAGTCCCTGAGGACACGTGAAGGGCCCCTAGGGCTGGAATGGGGACTAGAAACAGCAACCATGTGTGAGCATCCGACATTCATAGAGAGCTTCTGCCTGGCATGAAGCTTGTGTGAAAAATAAAATGGGTGGCTCCCTTGCAGTGTGCTTTTTAAAAAAGAGTTTGTTCACAATTTGGATTTTTTCCTCCAGCCATCTGGGTGACAACCTAAAGCATCCTGTTTTATCAGAGCCTGAAGCCAGTGTGCACAGTGGAGGACAGAGTATCATCATTCCTGGTGTAAATCGTCCTCCACCCTTTGAAGGAGAAACGTGCAGCTGGGAACGATCTGCTGACAGGGCCACAGTCAATTTGCGAGCTAATTGATACGTGGCACAGCGTCACGATGGGCGCTCATCAGGTGACAAACTGCAGTGTCACAAACAACCCTGGCAGGGACAGGAGCAGGGAAGATGAATAGGACAATTTAAAGGCCCATTTACGAGGTGGCTCTATCTGCATTGATTAGCAATTAGTGGGAAAAGTAGACAAAACACCAGAAAAGGAAATTGACTTCAGCTAAATTACGCTCTGACAACACAGAACATGAAATTTAATCCATTAAGAAAATTGGTCAAGGAAACTATAGCCCTGATTTGAGAAGCAAAGAGCTGTGAAATGCTGGTGTTTTATGTGCCTGCTACACATGAGGCACTGTTGCGGGGACAGACACCAGGAATGAAGGCAGGACAGTAAACAGTGGGACCATTCCCATGGTCCATTTTACAAGGGTACATGTCAATTCTATTAGGTACAGAGTACAAATGTCTTAACACAATAATTAAGTAAATGAGGTGAAGGCTATATTAACTAGTTTGATGTAAGCATTCCAAATTGTACTTAAAATCAGCACATTGTACCCATAAATGCATTAATGTATACATGAAAAAAAAAAGAAGACAGGACAGGTCCATCAGTCAGGATAATTAAATACAATGAGAGAGGTTTCCTAAGCCTCAGCTTTTATGAAATATATGCGGGTATAACATGCCTGATTTTAGTGATATGTTCATGAAATTCACACAGCCTGCTTGGAAACAATGGCTGAAGCCTGTTCTGTTGCTGTGGGTGGGAAATGTATGACCAGTCAGGCATATATCCACCTCAAACACCAGTACTTTCCTAATAGTATCTCCCGGCACAATCAAGACCCACATCTCAGTACCAAATGGCCATGTTTGGATTAAAACGCTGCTTCCTCGGAGCCAGAAATGGGTATGGGATTGGCAGAATGGACCTCGCCTGTCTGCCGGGTGGCCCTCTGTCTGGCTGATGTGATGCCATGTGCTGGGAGGCACTCACGTGCATGTGACTGTGCTCGGACTGTGGTGTTGCATTGTGAGTGTGCACATCTGCCTTTATATGCAGCGTGTGAACATTTTCTGCCAGATTAGAAAGCTCACAGTTTGCAGATAACTGGGTCAGGCGCTCACAGGAGCCTGTCTCAGTGGTGGGAGTGACTCTTCACAGGGCTGTGCTGCCCTGGTCCTGCCAAACAAATCTTAGAAGGAAGATCGAGGGACCAAAGCAACTTAATTGAATGCCAGAACAAAGTTAAATGTTATTTATGGGAACATAAAAATATCAATCCCCTTATAGGGTAAAATTCACAACGTGCACTACAGAGTCAAAGATTATCTAGATGAGACCATTGGGTAGACACAGGGTGACACACATAGCACACTCCTGATGAGATCATCAGGTAGACACAGGGTGATAAAGACAGCACACTCCAGATGAGACCATGGGGTAGACACAGGGTGACACAGACAGCACACTCCAGATGAGACCATGGGGTAGACATAGGATGACACAGACAGCACACTCCAGACAAGACCATCGAGTAGACGCAGGGTGACACAGACAGCACACTCTAAATGAGATCATCAGGTAAACACAGGGTGACACAGCACACTCCAGACGAGACCATTGAGTAGATGCAGGGTGACACACACAGCACACTCCAGATGAGATCATCAGGTAGATATAGGGTAACAAAGACAGCATAGTCCAGACGAGACTATTGGGTAGACACAGGGTGACACACTCAGCACACTCCGAATGAGACCATCAGGTAGACACAGGGTGACAAAGACAGCACACTCCAGACGAGACCATTGGGTAAGACACAGGGTGACACAGACAGCACACTCCTGGTGAGACCATGGGGGTAGACAGAGGGTGACATGGACAGCACACTCCAGACGAGACCATCGGGTAGACACAGGGTGACACAGCACACTCCAGATGAGACCATCAGGTAGAGACAGGGTGACACAGACAGCACCCCGGGAGACAAGAAAATGGCGTGGTTGGAAGGAACAGCAAATCAGACTTCACAGTGGGAAACACTAGTGAACTCGAAGTATCCATAGGAAACAGAGAAAGATCATTAAAAAATCATTTGTGAACTATGAGACAATTTCAAGAGGCCAAATATATGTACAATTGGAGTTCCAACAAGGGGAAGAACAGAAGAGTAGGAAAAATATTAGAAGAAATAATGACCAAAATTGTTTTAATATAATAAAAATGATAAACTCACAAGTCCAAGAACTCAAAGAGCCCTAAAAAAAAGAAAAGTGAAGACAAAGAAAATCCTAATCCATGTGTTTAAAGCAGAGTTGAGGACACAGTGGTAAGAGCAGCTGGAGAGAATGGCGTGTCACACAGGCAGGCAGGCAGAAGGGTGTCTGTAGGCTTCATACCTAGAGTTCTTCAAGCCGGAGACAGAATAAGTCCACCCAGAATTCCACATCCCATGGAAATACCCTGTCAGCATGCAAGTGAGATTGTGGCTTCTCAGGAGTGCAGGTGCTGAAGATGCCCCTGCAGCTGGGCTGTCGGGGCTGAGGGCCCGTCAGAAGGGGCAGGACGCCAAACGAGAGCCCTGGGAGTGGCCACTGCACCCATAGACACCATTTTCCTTGTTATTTAAATGACATTAAAATCCATTGTTTAAACAAAGTACTAATGGTATGTTGTGGGGTGCAGAGCACAGTGTGGGTAGAGTGTTTACAGAGCTGTTTTGAGGTGGAGGGTCAGACAGAGGCCTTGAGTGTCCGTGGTGTGAGGTCGTGGAAAGGCAGCTGTGGTAAGTTAAATATCAACACACTTGGAAGCCATCACTAAAACTACAAAACAAAGAATTGTAGCCAATGAGCCAACAAAAGAAATAAAATGGAGCCATAGACACCTCCAGTGAACATCCACATTAAAGGAGTCGCAGAGGGCGTCTGTCCTGCTTCACTCCAACCCTGCTGGGTGGCTGTCCTCCCACTGTGGCTATCCTCCCACCGTGGCTGTCCTCCCTGCATTAGCCTTGAGACGGGCCAGTGGCCAGGCCTGGTCTCAAACACCCCCTTACCGACTGAGGAAGCAGAGGGCGGGTGTCCAGACCATTAACTGCAGCAGAAACTGGAAGGAATGTGGGTCTGGGTATGTTTTGGAAGGGAGAAGGTGTAGGGAGGATGGTCTCTTGGATGTGGGCAGCCAGGGCCCAGCATGGCTCAGACTCATGTCTCTGTAGCTGAGGCCTCAGCTTCAGTAGACATAAGCAAGGTGCTTCCAGGGCCAGAACAGCTGAAAATCTCAGAATCAAAGCACTTCAGCTGGCACTTCCTAATCATATGAACTCTGTCCCCACCACATCTTTGTGAGAAGTGTGTAGTTTTAATCCTGGTCACCTGTTGCTGGAGGTGCCCATGTTCCACCCTTCTGGGTACCTGCTTGGATGCAAAGGCCAATGTTGGCTGGGAAGACCCCATTTTTCTCATTCAGGCCACACTTCACTCTGTGTACTCGGTCCGGTTGGCGTCAGGTGCTAACTCTGGAGGAAGCCAGACCCCTCACCTCCACCCAGGATGCTGCCCGGGCTGGGGTGATGCTGTTGTCTGACTCCCCAGGTCCATGGCGGATGCTGCCCAGAGTCCTGTGGCTCTCCTGTTCTTTGGCCGCCTTCCCCAGGCTACACGCAGCTGGTGGGGAATGTCCTGCTGGGGAGTGAGTTGATCGCTCAGCGACTGCGTATCATCTGTGAGGTCACACTTGCCCTGCCAACCCTCAGACCATTGCCCCAGATTTTCTTCTTGCTCCCATGGGCATCTGGTCAGTAATGCCTGGCTGTGTGTGTCCACAGGGTGAGCCACGGACACACAGCATCCTGAGTCTGTCTTGGCGTCAGATTTCTCTGCCTGGCACATCTGTGCACATACAGCAGAAGCAATGTGCCAACATTAGCTGCAGTGACAAACACTATATCAATATCTGCAGTGGCATAAACAGTGCAGATTTACTAGGGGAGGGTCCGAGTCCCACCTTCTCAGCCCCTGGAGATGCCACCCCCACGTCTGCTCCTGCTGAGCTTTGTGGTGAGGACAGTGTAGTTCATGGTTTACTGTGCTCTGGTAGGTTCCCAGAGGTAGCTGTTGTCCAACCCACTGGGTCCTTTGGCAGTGAGGCAGGCACCCTCAGCCCCCCGTGTCCTGTCTGAGCCCTGAGGCTGGGCGGGCAGAGTTCACACTGTAGTCAAAGTGGGTCACTAACACATGTTCCCAGGATGAGGTAGCCCATCTGCGGGGCTCACCCTACACTGACTTGAGAGCTCCCAGGATGAGGCAGCCCATCTGCGGGGCTCACCCTCCACTGACCTGTGTGTTCCTGGGATGAGGCAGCCTGTCTGCAGGGCTCACCCTCCACTGAATCGTGGTTTCCATTTATCTTTCAGGGTCTGGAAGCAGAGCAGCGGCTCGGTAGGGAGGCGTGGCCTAGGGGACGACGCAGCCCTGGCCCGGGCCCTGCAGCACTACCTGCCCTACCTGGGGGCTCTGTCTCGGGATGTGGCCACCAACGCGCACCCCAGGATGGAACCTGGTGATCCCCCTGACGAGGTGACGCTTGTGACTCTCTTTGTGACCTGGGTTTGCTTTCTGCCCTCTTGGCACTATGACTGCACCTTGGCCTGGGCTCTTGGCCTGTGTCCATGGCTAGCAGGCAGTGTGGGGATGGGCCTCATGGAGGGAATATTCCCAGGTGTTGCATGAAGGCCATTTACCCCTGAGACTTCTGGCAGGCTCTCTGGGGGGTCCAAGTTCCTCATTGGATCAAGGTGTTGCAACCCCAGGAAGTTCCCAGGCAGGAGAATGGAGCTGACTCTGCCCTTTAGGAAGCAGACCCATGGTAGCAATGGGTACTGAGAGCCCAGGTGAGGGAGGATGGGCCTGAAGTTGGCTGGAATGAGGTGGGCACTGGGTTCCCTGCTGTCCTACTCTCTTGTGGCCACCATGTCCCAGGAAAGTACGTTCTTGGTGAATCACCCCAGGCGAGTGTCCCTGGTCAGCTTGAGGATGCCACCAGCTGTGTGGCCAGGGCCTGGGCATGGCAGGCATGGGGTGGAAAGGATGATGTCCTACCCAGTCTCAGCTATAGAACACTCAGGCCAAGGCTAATTTTATACCACTTCAGGGGATTAAGGCCATTCAGAAGAATGTTTTAATGAAACAGAAATCTCAGTGAACTTTGTAGATGGAAAGGGATACACGGTTTTCACAGCTTGTTAAACTGGAACTGCCTGGGAAAAAGAAGGGGAGCAGCTGGAAGAGGCATCTCAGGGCCTGAGGGGGTGGGAGGGTGGAGCTTCAGGGGTGGTTCTGCCTCACGTCACTCATGTGAACTGAAGTGTGATGTGTTTTTATGGGACTGTACCTGGGTTGGTAAGGGGAGAGGACATCTGGGACCTTTGCACATTCTCTTAAACTGTGCTCTTATCAGAAGAGTGTGTAGCCCCTGGAAATGTGTAGGAGCAATTTGAGCCAAATTCTGATTAGTTTCCTATAATCAGCCATTGAAATTATTGAGGTAACCCTAGGCTGATAAATTGGGTAGTGCCATGCGCCCAGGAAGGTCAGTTCCTTCCAGGGACACAGCTGAAGGGTTTCACAGAGTGAGTTGGGTCCTCATGGAACATTGCTCCTGGCATCCAGGTTTCGGAACCTGGGGCTATGTTTTCAGGAAGCAGCTGCGCCCCTACCTGGGTGATGATGGGGCGTGTTTTAGTCTGTGTCTTGGGAGCCAGCACCTGAGAACAGTGGGTCTGTCGTCCAGCTGTCCTCAAGAGCCCCTCCAGAAGCCCCTTCTTCCATCTCAGTGTCCAGCCTCATGTTTGAGCAGTAGGCTTCATGATAGGACTGCCCGTGGCTGCAGAGCAGGTCTTGGCACTGGCCAGGCCTGTGTACAGGAGGTGGGGGATTCTAGACCGTGTCATCACATAAGCAGCTGCTCTGGGGCCCCTACAGCAGTGCCTTGGCCACATCTGAGTTTCTCCTGAGCTAGAAAGCAGGTAGCCAGGTCTCTGGATCAAATTGGGGGACCTGATGGAGAGTGGAGATCTTCAGTCTTCATAGAGGGGCCGGGCTCTGGAGCCCTGTGGAAGAGGGTGGGAAAGCTCAGAGATGACCCTGCATATAACCACCTCCACTCTGACATCAGTTGCTCCAAATGGTACCTCATGCAGCCTGCGTGGGAAAGCCTCGCACACTTCCCGCTGCTTTTAAAAGCATTATGTTTTTTATTCATTAACTAGTGGCAACTGAGCACCTCTGGTGGGCTAGACACCTTGCTAGATGCTGTGGGTAGATGGGTTTCACGGGACCTTTTCCTTGGAGAGTCAGGAAGGGTCAGGTGGCCTCAAGGATCCAGGCCTGGGTAGCCAGCTTTCCACAGAGGCTCCCATCCAGAAGGAGAGTTAAAGGACAGAAATTAAGGTTTGAGTCTGAGCCAAAAGAGAAGGTTGAAGAATGCACATCAACCTTGCTGGGGAGACCTGCAACCCCAAGGATACAAACAAAAGGTACAGAACACATCGCCAAGCAGACGGGAGTCCCCTCCCCCATGAGAATGGTTTGCAGTATACTCCATACCGTCATACAAACAAGCAAGCAGAGTTCTGAAGTCCTCCCACTCTACCCCACGGGAGAGACCCTCTGAAAAACAGACCTCCTTCCCCTACTAGGGTGCCACAGCAATCTCCTGCCAGGCATAAAACTATATAAAACTGTATATATTCTTTACCTGCAAGTTTGAACTCCTGGCACTCCCCTCCACTCTCACCCTGGGGTCTGGAGGCCTGTCCCCCACAGAGTCCAGATTCTTGGACATTTTCTCAAGGGTTGTGGACAGGGCATGGACTGTTGCTGATCTGTGCTGTTTTTCCGGCTTGGCAGTGGTGAGAGGAAAGTGAGCCAAGAGGTGGCCAAGCTGGAGAGGCAGTCCCCTGAGGCATGGAGCAGCAGCCGCAGCTGCAGGAACAATGGCAGTGGGGCTCGCACCCCTGGGGATGTTTTGAGGAGACACTCCCAGCCTCTCTGGGCGGCCAGGAAAAGCCGGGCGACTTCTCTGATTGCGGCCACTGGCAGAGCGGAGCGGCCACCAAGGCGCGTGAAGGATATGCCTGAGGCGGTACTGGCCAGGACAGAGCATGGGCATTAGAATACGCAGAAAGTCCACTGACTCCCAGGGTGGAGGCCACTTTACTTAGCTTCAGACATACCTGGCCCTCAGGGGATGAAAGCTGAGACAAAGGCCTGGAACTCACAGACTGAGTCAGACCTATTTGCAGCCCAATGTCTGATCAGGGGAAAATAGCCATAACAGAAACAAATCCTGCAAATTTGTTCTGTTCTATCAGCAACATCAATCAGGGACAGGGCCAGAACTGAGTGAATCACCCCGGCTTCTATCAAGTACCCAGGATGTCAGGCCTCACCTCCCCCTGCCAAACAGTAACAGGGAGTGGCAGACTGGCCACAGAACTCTCTGTGACTTAAGCAGGTGCAAACCTCTGGAGCATCTGCTCATTGGAGGAAACTGGATCACAGCCCCGCTAGGTGTGGCAGAGGGGCAAGGTGGGGAAGGAGGCATCAACCTTCCCAGACTAATCTACTTGTTTGGGGGGGCCCTCCTGAGCTCACAGAGCACCTGAGTGAGTTATACTAGACCTTCCAGCTGATCCCTGCTATCTAGTTGCCAGAGACTTTTTAACTCTTCCATTTGAGACTGGTGCTGGCTGGGACAATTGACCATTTCTTCAACTGGGCCAATCACCTGAGGACTTTACAGAGTCCTGGGTGTGTGGTAGTGGGAAGGTTTGATTTTGCTTTTCCAATTGTTGCCTGGTGGGGGGGGGCATGGTGACTTAACTGCTGATATTTCTCCACTGCTCAGATTTCAATCCAGAGTAACTGATTCTCTAGGGTAAGACAAAGACCAGCTGAAAAGAAGATAGAGCCAATTAACCCCACCACACCAAGAAGGTCCCCAGTTTCACAAGCAGTAGCACTGTACGGGTCCTTGGCAAAACTCTAGGGGAAAAGGTACAGACACCAATCCCAGCTTTCAAGCAAAGGACTGGTCAATCACTACTCCTAGAACCCCCAGCCCAACTTGTCCTTATCTACTCATCCAGCCAAATGGTGTAACATTAATCATGGGGCGGAATCAATGGAAAAGCTCTGGAAACATGAACAACCAGAGTAGATCAACCCCTGCAAGGGACAATTTGGTGGACACAAATGACAATCCTATGCATAAACAGATGGCTGAGATGTCAGAAATCGAATTCAGAATTTGGATTGCAAACAAGATTAATAAAATAAAGGAAAAGTTGGATTTAGAAATTCAGGGTGCATTTCAAAAATTATCTCAAGAAGGCAAGGAATTCAAAGACCAAATGACCAAAGATTTTGACACATTGAGACAAGAAGTTGCAGCCCTGATCTGAGAAACACTGTAGAATCTCTCAGCAACAGAATGGAGCAAGCAGAAGAAAGGATTTCTGACATTGAAGACAAAGCTTTCCAATGCTCTCAAACCTACAAAGAGGAAGAGAAATGGAAGGCAAAAATAGATCATTCTCTCAGACAGCTCTGGGATAACTTGAAGAAAACCAATATTCGCTTTATAGGGATATCTGAAAATGATGAAGTGGCATCACAAGGCACAGAGTCTCTTCTTTATGAGATTATGAAAGAGAATTTTCCAGACATGCCAAGAGATTCTGAAATTCAGATAGCAGACAGTTTCATCAACCCAAATAAGTCATCCCCGAGGCACATCATAATTAAGTTCCTAGTTAATACGAAGGAGGAAATTTTGAAAGCAACCAGACACAAGAAATCTATAACCTACAAGGGGAAGAATAACTACAGATCGCTCTGATCAAACCTTTCAAGCTAGAAGAGAATGGTCATCGACTTTTAATCTCCTAAAACAAAATAGCTTTCAGCCCAGGATCTTGTATCCAGCTAAACTGAGTTTCATTTATGATGGAGAAATTAAATACTTTAATGACATCCACATGTTGAAGAAATTTGTCATAACTAAACCAGTTCTCCAGGATATTCTCAGACCTTTTCTCCATAATGACCAGTCTAATCCTCCAATGCAAAAGTAAACTCATCCAGAAACTTTTTATCAAAGTCCAACTTCCACAGTGACAAAAGGATTAAAAATGTCCACTAGATTTCCTCAAGATTTATCAATATTTTCAATTTATGTGAATGCTTTAAATTGTCCTCTAAAGAGGCATAGGTTGGCTGACTGGATACAAAAACTTAGGCCAGGTATTTGCTACATACTAGAATCTCATCTTACATTAAAAGATAAACATAGACTCAAGGTAAACGGATGGTCATCTATATTCCAGGCAAATGGAAAACAGAAAAAAGCAGGCAGTGCAATCTTATTTGCAGATATAATAGGCTTTAAACCAACCAAAGTAAGGAAGGATAAAGATGGACATTTCATATATGTTAAAGGTAATACTCAATACAATGAGATTTCAATTATTAATATTTATGCACCCAACCAGAATGAGCCTCATTTTATAAGAAAAACTCTTAATAGACATGAGTAACTTGATTTCCTCCAGCTCCATAATAGTTGGAAATTTTAATACTCCTTTAACAGTGTTGGATAGATCCTCCAATAAGAAGCTAAGTAAAGAAATTTTAGATTTAAACTTAACCATTCAACATCTGGATTTAACAGACATCTACAGAACATTTCATCC